>JAADYB010000263.1:0-27948 GCA_023338075.1 Phytopythium litorale
CACGATGTGTGCGAGGAGTTTAAGTATGCAGCCGATGAGTCGCAGTGCCTGGTGCGGTGCCGCAACTGCCGCGTGATGCTGATGAAGGTGCAGGGCTGCGACTCGGTCGACTGCGTGTGTGGGTTCCGCATGTCGTGGATCGAGGAAGTGAAGCTGCGGGGGCTGTCCAAGAAGAATATGCTGCCAATCGATCTGTTCGACAAGAAGGCGGTGGACGCCTGGCAGCAGGCTCGAGGCATCACTTATAACATGTTCTACGAGCTGGAGCGCAAGCACGAACTGATCCGGCAGCAGCGCCTCGACGCCTGGATCCAGAAGCACAAGGACCTGTTCTTCCGATCAGTGGAGCGCTGGGTGTGGCGCTACCGGTGGAAGATGCCGATGATTGAGATGATGAAGCATCACGAGCAGGTTTTTCTGGAGCGCCTACACGCTTGGAGCGGGAAGCACAAGGGCGTGGTGTATCGATCAGTGCAGCGCTGGGCATGGCGCATTCGATTCAGCAAGTCGCTGGTGCAAATCAAGCGCGAGCAATTCTGGAGAGCCTACTACCTTGCGCATCCAGAGGAAAGAGCAGACTTTGAGGAGGAGGCGACTGCTTTCCTTATGATTGACGTGTGAATGGGAGCGATCAGCGAAGACCAACAAGTATGTAACACGCAAAAGCACGTGGAATACAAACATCGGTTCACGATTACTGTCGATCGGATGGGTGAGTACCTTTGCCTGTGTTCACGAACACAGCGAATGAACGGAACTCGTTCAACCATGCATGATGCCTGACATGATGCATCCTCAGGCTCTGGTCAAGTATGCTGTAGCGTCCAAGGCAAAGTGATGAACCAATGAATCCATGAGCATGTTTTGTGGACCCACGGCGAAGTTGGTCACTGCTCGCATCCCAACGATCATCAGACACCCAGCCAGCCACGCCGTCGCTCGAACTCGACACCGGCAGGCGCTCATGCGCTCGGGTTGGTGGATGAGGGCACTGACGCACAACTCCACCCGCAAGAGGCTTTCAAGGTGGTATGAGCTCCTGTGTGCGAATGTGTGTGCGCTAGTGCCGCGGCGCTACTGGAGTTGGGACTAACGGAGCTGTCAAAGTTGGACAAGAGCTTCCATCGGTCTGATCGCGAGCTGCTTCTGCCACAGGTCCAAGGTCGCTGAGTTCTACAACCTCGTCGCGCGTTTCTGCGGTCGTCACTTTGAACACCGCGACATGATCGCACACGCTACCAACACCTTTGACAAAGCGTGCCAGTTCATGGAGTGCACACTGCGGTGTATTGCTGATCGCGAGCGGTGCGCGCGACTGCTGCTTGCGTTCGTGCACAAGTTCCCCAGCATCAAGACGCGGTGTCGCGAGTTCGCCATGCGCTTCAGCTGCAAGCGGATCGGACACCACGGCAAATGTGACGACTTTGATGAAGCCGCGGAGGTGTCACGGTGTCTGGTGCGCTGCCGCAACTGCTGTGTGATGTTGATGAAGGTGCAGGACTGCGACGTGGTCGACTGCGTGTGCGGGTTCCACATGTCGTGACTAGACAAGGTGAGGATTCGAGACGTACTCTGCAAGAAGGCGCTGCCTGTTGACCTATTCGACGAGGAGGCGGTGGATGACTGGCAAGGGGCTCGAGACGTCCTCGACAAAATGTTCGCTGAGCTGGAGCGTAAGAACGAGTAGACCCAGCAGCAACACTCGGAAGCATGGGTTCGACGACACAAGAATGTGATCTACTGCACAGTGGAGAACTGGGCGTGGCACTACCGGTGGAAGATGCTCATGATCGAGATGGCAAAACACCACGAACATGTTCGTCGGGAGCGTTTAGACGCTTGGATTCAGAGGTACGTGATGCTCTTGTCGACGTCGGTCGGGCGATGGGCGTGGCGCATCCAGTTCAGCACGTTCTTCTGGAGAGCAAACAAATCGCGTCCACCCAGAGGTGAGACCGGCTGTGCAGGAAGATACGGTCACCTTCTTCATGATTGATGTGTGAGAGAGCGCAGTCAGAAAGGCAAGAAAGAATGCAAATCAAGCAAGTATAGTGCAAAATGGGTACACGATCCTGTTGAAGTTCTCCACCCATGTCAGTTGGACATCTCAGTTTGTGAGTGCGTCCCAAGGCCTGAACAGATTCAACACGAGTTGAGTCGAGTGCATCACGGACAGCCAGGTTTCTGATTGTGGCTTGCTCGCAGTGTCATGATAACACCTGTGGTTTGCGTGAGTGTTGGGCGATCATCGACCGAGTGATGGTTGTTGATTGGGTTGAAGTGTCGCCCACACTCTTTCCTGGTTCCTCTGCTCATTCCCCAACTCTCCATCTCCGCATCAAATCATCTCATCAGAGCCAATGGCTTGCCAGATCTGCTTCGAGGACGTCGCCCCTATAGCCAGCAACGCTGACATCGGCGATGCGCTGTGCCGTCGCTCATGCATCGCCCGTGTCTGTGTCTCGTGCCTCGCTCGGCACGTCGACGTCTCGCTCGCAGGTGTCTACGCTGGCGTGCTGCCGCTCATCCGGTGTCCGATCTGCGTACTGCCGATGCGCGTGGATCGATGGGCACGGCCGCTCGGCGCCGAGAATGTCACGGTCAACAAGGTCTCTGAGCTGCGCAAGACTTACGAGGAGCGGTGCAAGCAGGCATGCGCGCAGACGTCGCCGTGCTGCCACAAGTTGAACTACACACACCTGCCGGAGCGTGACGAAAGTGCCGAGCAAGTTGACCACTTCACAGACGACCCGGAGCTGCTTCAACCCGAGACCATCGAGTTTCACAAGCTCATTGCGCGCTTCTGCGGTCACCACGTCGACGCCCAAGATGTGCTCGCATATGCCGTTGACCACTTCAACAAGAACGACGTGCTGGACGTAGTGGAGCGCACACTGCCTCGCATCGACGATAGCGAGCGACGAGCGCGGCTGCTGCTCGCGCTCTTGTACAAGTTCCCCAACATCAAGACGCGGTGCTGCAAGTTTGAGATGTGCTACAACTGCAAGCGGATCGGACATCACGACAAGTGTGAGGAGTTCGAGCATGCAGCGGACGAGTCGCAGTGCCTTGTGCGCTGCCGCAACTGCCGCGTGATGCTGATGCTGGTGCAGGGCTGTGACTGGGCCATCTGCGTCTGTGGGTTCGGCATGTCGTGGATGAAGGAGGTGAAGCTGCGGAGACTGTCCAAAGCGAAGGCTCTGCCGGTCGACCTGTTCAACAAGAAGGAGGTGGAGGTCTGGCAGAGGCGTCAAAACCAGGTGGACAGCTTGCTGCTCGAGTTGGACCGCAAGCACGAGCAGATCCGGCAGCAGCGCCTGGATGCCTGGATCCAAGCGCACAAGCGCCTTGTGTATCGCACGGTGGAGCGCTGGATGTGGCGCCACCGCTTTGCCGCTGGCCTGGAGTGGATGGAGCGAGAGCTGTACTGGAGCGCGTACTACCGCGCGCACCCCGAAGAGGCCTCGCTTGCAGAGGAGGAGATCTCGGGCTTCTTCGCGATCGAGGTCTGAGGCGTCAGTGGTTGATGCTGCAGCTGCATGCCATGTAATCTATTCGAAGTGGAGTCCTCGATCTGAGGTTTCTTGTGCACGAAGGCGTGCCGGACATGAAGGCCAGACAGACAGGTGTCATGCCAAGCTCGTCGGTGGGAGCACCGGTACCGTGACGGCATGATCGTCCGCTTCGCACCATCAGATGCATGGAATTCTCCTCCATTCCCACCTTGCGATTGCACTTCACGCCGGGTGAATCATCCCGCCGATCTGGCCTCGAACCTGGCGAGATTCGCTCGATCTTCTCCACTTCCACATCCGATTTCAATCCTCACGCATCCAACCAGTCTTGCTTTTTGTATGGTCTTCGCGAGGTGCACCGCCAGAGCTCATCTCCACGTGCATTCGGTGGACGCGAGCAGTTGACATGCCGGGATTGAAAGAAGCCCCGCACACTCAACCCCGCTCGCTGCAAACCCAGTCTTCTCAGGAGAGTCTCAAGCGAGACACGACAACGCCAGGGTCGACGGTGACGTGCCGGTGCAGTGAAGGCGAGTGGGGACTCGTCAGCAAGCCATCCATCATCATGGTGATCTCGACGCAGAGGTTACGCTTCAAAGAGACGTCCGAGGACGGAGAATCCCAACGAACACGCGCGCACAAGATGCGCGGCTTTAGCCTTACCGCGATCCACGAATGTATATGCCTTGTGTCTTCAACAGACTTCGCGTTCAAACACTTTTAAGGCTATAGTCGATACCATAATCACTCGACAGTCACCTCAGTAGCCCTACCCGCGTGTCATGTCTCTGGTGGACATATCACGACAGCCGGTGGGGTTCGCGTCATCACAAATTCCTCCTCCTCGGCCTCCGATTGGCTGGTCACCGTCCCACCCCTTCAAAACTCGCTCGCGATTGGTCGAAATGCGATCTTGTTCGTCGGAAATTAGAACCCGTACCGCTTTCTCCCTCAATAGCAGCCTCTATTCCCAGCGCTCGCGAGCGGCTCCATTCAACCACTTTCTCTGACTGCGCGGTCTCAATAAAGCGCCGCGCGCCGACCGCTCCTCTCTCTCTCTCTCTCTCTTTGTCTTGGTGCCTGTCAGCGCATCGGTGGACGACGTCTCGGGCCTCGCGCTCTGGTCCGGAGGACCGTCTCGCGTTCTCCATCACGCCCATTTGGAGATTCGCCCGGCGATAATAGCAGCAGGCACGAGGCACTCGGAGACCGCGCTGTGATCCAGCATGGGGCTCCTGGTGGAGGGCAGTCCGCTGGACTGGGAGGACGCGCTGGCGTGGCTGGAGCACGTGCGCGCGCACGGCATCGACCAGTTCCTGCACATCTACCGGCGCGTCAAGGACATCGAGGGCGACGAGCTCAAGTGGGGCGACGAGCTCGAGTACGGCGTCTTCAAGATGGACGCGGCGCGCCGGGCGCCCATGCTGTCGCTGCGCGGCGCCGAGATCCTGGCCGAGCTGCGCGAGAAGGAGACCAAGTCGCGCCTGGCGCACAAGGGCGGCTACGTGGACGGCTGCAGCTGGGTGCCCGAGTACGGCGCGTGGATGATCGAGGGCACGCCCAGCGCGCCGTACGGCGGGTTCACGACCGACCTGCGCAAGGTGGAGGCCAACATGCGTCTGCGCCGCGCGCGCCTGCTCGAGGTCCTGCACGAGGACGAGATCGCGCCGTCCGTCACGGCCTTCCCCATGATGGGCGTCAACGACTTTACGTGGCCGCCCTCGACGCCGCACGGCGCGGTGGCCGAGTCGGACTACGTCGGCGACGAGGTCATCAACCCGCACCCGCGGTTCGCGACGCTGACGCGTAACATCCGCAAGCGCCGCACGCGCAAAGTCGACATCCGCGTGCCCGTCTTCCGCGACGCGTACACGCCGATGCCGTCGGACAAGGAGGAGAGCGTGCACGGCGGCGGCGAGGAGATCTGGAACGCCGAGAAGAGTCGCCCGCTGTACGAGTCGAAGCGCGCGCTGTCGTCGTCGTCGCTGACGGAGGACGGCACGTCGAGCACGGGCTCGGACGACGAGGCGCTGCGCGCGGCTCCTCCGCGCGATGATGCCGACCAGGACGACAGCGGCCGCCATCAGCACCCGGCGCACCACCGCAAGAGCTCGGCGATGACGGCGCCGCCGCCGCCCGCGGAGCCGTACCCGGGCTTCATCCACATGGACTGCATGGCCTTCGGCATGGGCATGTGCTGTCTGCAGGTGACGTTCCAGGCCAAGAACATTGGCGAGTCGCGCCACCTGTACGACCACCTGGGCGTGCTCTCGCCCATCCTGCTGGCGCTCACGGCCGCCACGCCGATCCTCAAGGGACGGCTCGCGGACACGGACGTGCGCTGGGCGACCATCTCTGCGTCCGTGGACGACCGCACGCCGCAGGAGCTGGGCGAGGCCGAGCCGCCGAGCGACCCAGAGACGCAGGCCAAGTACGCCAAGATGGCCGGCGGCGGCGTCAAGCGGCTGCCAAAGTCGCGCTACGAGGGCATCTCGACGTACATCTGCAACCACAACGGCGGCTTGGACCCGCACACACGCACGGACAAGTACAACGACGTCGACGTGCCGTACGACGAGTCGTCGTTCGAGACGCTGACGGCCAACGGCGTCGACCGGCTGCTGGCGCTGCACATCTCGCACCTGTTCATCCGCGACCCGCTCGTCATCTACAAGCAGCGCCTGCACTTGGACAACGAGCGCGAGACGGACCACTTCGAGAACATCCAGTCGACCAACTGGCAGACTGTGCGCTGGAAGCCGCCTCCGCCGCTCCCCGCCGACGCCGCGGAGACGGACCAGCATGTGGGCTGGCGCACCGAGTTCCGGTCGATGGAGATCCAGCTGACGGACTTCGAGAACGCCGCCTTCACGGTCTTCATCGCGCTCATCTCGCGCGTGATCCTCACGTTCGACCTGAACCTGTACATCCCGCTGTCGCGCGTCAACGAGAACATGGAGGCCGCGCACCGCGTGAACGCCGTCATGGATGAGAAGTTCTACTTCCGCAGCCACATGGCGCCGCCCGAGGCCGGCGACTGCACGTCCAAGAGCGGCTGCTGCTCGCTGCACGAAGACGCGGACCGGTGCGAACCCATGACGATCGCCGAGATTATGCTGGGCAAGGGCACGTACTTCACGGGCCTCATCCCGCTCTGCTACGCGTACCTCGACTACATCGAGTGCGACGAGGCCACGCGCACGATCGTATCGCGCTACCTGTGCCTGATCGCCAAGCGCGCGTCCGGCGAGCTGCCCACGGCCGCCACGTGGATGCGCCGCTTCGTGCGCTCGCACCCGGACTACGCGCACGACTCGGTCGTGACGTCCGCGATCGCGTTCGACCTGCTGAACGAGTGCCAGCAGATCGGCGAGGGCGTCAAGCAGTGTCCCGAGCTGCTCGGCGACTTCAAGGTCGAGCCCGTGCGCGGTGGCGCCGCCTACCAGGTGCCGCTCAAGAGCGACGGTCTGGAGTCTTCCAAGCGCCAGCTCCTGCTGCAGCGATACCTTGGTCGCACGACGCCCGGCGGTGTCTGCTCGCATTGCCACGTCTGAAGGGAGACCGTGCTGTCGACACGCAGCGGTTGTTAGTGCTCATGAATGCGCTTCGTACTATGAACAGGGCCGTCTGTCAGTCCAGCCAGCTCCCGGTGATGCTCGGTCAACAGGAGGCGTGGTCTCCTGGAAGCGCGAAACTCGTAGTGTCGGCCCTAACGGCCCAATATATTTGCATTCCAAGCTTGCTGTCTTGCGAAGATGCCTGCGCCAGTTCGCCAACAGGAGGGTAAGTGTCACTCGCGTGGTCATGCAGACCCAGCCTGCTCGATGCGGTTCGTACCTCGGCGAGTTGGCTGCGCGAATCAACTTAGCGGCGGTAGCGGTGGCGCTTGAAGTTGAAGTAGAGGTGCAGGATGCCGCGCTCGAAGACGCTCTTGAAGCCGCGCTTGTGCGAGTACTCCCACTCGCGGTTCACGATCTTGAACGCAATGTCCTGGTACGGAGGGCCCGCCGTGAAGCGAATGATGCAGAAGTCGGGCGAGTTGGTCTTCTCGAGCACAAAGCGCGGAGCCTTCGTCTTGTCGATGAGGTCCGGGTAGAACAGGTTGAACTTGTAGCCCTGGACGACCTTGGGCGGCGGGTTGTCGTGGTCGTAGTGCGTCTGGTTGTACTTGTTCCAGTCGTAACCCGTCTTGACACGGTTGAAGTACCTCGGCTTTCGCGGCTGGTACTTCTCGCTCCACTCTGGCGTGGCTTCGACCGCAAGAGCCACCTCGTCGGCCGCGCCAAGGCGGTCCTCGGACGAGCCCTCCTTGTCCGCAAACGACTGCTCCAACTCGCGTGCCTCACGGCTGTCGTCACGTCCGTCTAGCTCGCCGCGACTTGCCGCTTGCTTGCTCTCATCCTCGAACGCGCGCTGATCGTGCTCGTTCATCAGGTCTGCCAGCTTGTCCAGCATCGCTTCGTGCAGCTCCTTCAGGCGAGCGCGTGCCTGATACACTTGAATCTGCTGCGCGACCTCCTCCCAGAACCCCACGTCCACTCCCGCCGTATGCTCCGCGCTCGCGATCGTGTCCTCCACCTCCGTCTGCAGCTTCCGCAGCTCGTCCTTGCCCTTGCCACGCAGCATGTCGGTGATCGTGTCGTTCACCGACTCGTGGATAGCGCCACGCCCGACGTCACTCTCGCTCTGCGACCGCCGCAAGCGACGGATCCGGTCGTCGCAGACAAGCGTCATGAGCCGCCAAAACTCCGTGTTGACGCCGTGGTCGCCCTCGAGTTCGAGGTACGTCGCGATGTCCCCGCGCAGCTCCTCCAGCTCGTCCATGGAGAGCACCTCGACGATGGCGAACGGTCGGCGGTGCTCGACGCGCACGTTGGCGATCTCGCGGTTGAAAAAGTCCTCCTTGTCCTCGTCGTCCTTGGCGTCGCGCGCCGACACGAGCAGCAGGTTCTTGGCCAGCAGGTCGACGGGCTTCTCGCGGCGCGCCTGGATGCGGAGCTTGGAGCGCACCTTCGTCTGCTGCAGGTGGAAATCCTCCTCCTTCTGCTGCCAGTCGTCGTACTGCTCGGCGTCCCGCAGACGCAACTCCTCGCTCTTGAGGCGCTCCATCTCCTCCTTCTCGGCCTCGCGCTCCTCGCGGCGCTTGCGCGCCTTGCGGATCTCCTCCACGCGCTGCAGCTGCTGCTTCTTCAGCTCCTTCTCGCTCGGCGGCTTGGCCTTCTTGTCGCCCTCGTACTTCTTGGACCAGACGAACGGCTGGCTCAGGCTCGAGTCCCCGAACGGGTTCGTCTCGTTCGAGTACCCGAAGCTCGCCAGCACCTTCTCGGCCTTCTTGCGCTGCTTGCGCCGCGCGCGCTCCTCCTCCTCCTCGCTGTCCGCGTCGCTGCCGCCGCGGTGCCGCCGTTTGCTCTTCTTGTGCTTCTTCTTGCCGCTTTTTCCTCGATCGCGGGACCCGGAGCGCTCCAGCGACCGCGAGCGGCGACGCCGGCGCTCCCGGCGGCCGCTCACGTCGCTGCGCTCGCTGCCGCTGCCGTCCGACTCGCGCCCGCGCCGCCGCCGCCGGTCCGTCTCGTCCAATCCGTCCCGTCGACCCATGCCGCCTCGGACGCCTTGTCTTGTTATACCGTTGGCTTGGCTCGGTTTCCCTTTCTTGCTGGTGGGAAAGGGGCGGTCGACGAGAGGACAATCACTCTGAATGCCATTCAACCGGATTAGTGACGTGAGATCGTGTTGCAAGTCGGTGTTGAAGCGCCAACTGGATCCCAATGCGATTGTTGCTGTCACTGGAAGTGGGTGGGGCTCATGCCGACGTCTTCTTGTGGTGCTGAGGCGGCGCCAAGTGACCCCATTGCGCGTGGAATGGATTGAAACGTGGTGGATTGACAAGTGATATACGCGGCGGAGATGCGGGCATGGGTACAATCCCGCTTCGGCAAGTGAGTGACGGACCCTCGGCGTCGAATGATGGTACCCGCCAAGCTGCTCACCATGCTGGACACGACGCCTCCACACCTGAATCAACTCCCAAGGCGACACCTCCGGCTCGCGTCTGTCGACATCATCGCCATGGCGTCGCGGCGGTCGGCGTGCCAGATCTGCTTCGATGAGCCGACGGCCATTGCTGGCAACGCGGCGCTCGGCGGCGCGCTGTGTCGCCGCGGGTGTCCCGCGCGCGTCTGCGTCTTCTGCCTCGCGCAGCACGTGCAGGTGGCGCTCGCGGACTGCTTCGCCGGCATCCTGCCGCGGGTCCTGTGCCCGGCCTGCTGCGAGCCGATGGGGCTGGACCGCTGGCGCCTGCCGCTCGAGGGGTACTACACGACGGCCCGCCAGGCGCGCAAGCTGCGTGAGCAGTACGACACGCTGAGCAGGCAGGCGTGCTGGATGATGCCCGCGTGCTGCTACCAAGAGGACTACACGCACCTGCCCGAGGCGCCGCGCTACTACCGGCAGCTCGGCAACCCGCTGGCGCTGCCGCCGGCCAAGATGGGCACGTACCGGAGACTGGCGGAGCAGTTCTGCGAGCATCGCGTGGAGCCCGGCGCCGTGGTCTCGTTCGCCGTCGACGCGTTCGGCGCGAGCAACGCGCACGCGCTTGTGGAGCGCACGCTGGAGCACATTGCCGACAGCGAGCGGCGCGCGCGGCTGATGCTGGCGTACCTGTACCGGTTCCCCAACACGCACACGCGGTGCTGCCACCAGGCCATGTGCTTCAACTGCAAGCGCAAGGAGCACCACCGACTGTGCGCCGAGTTCGACAAGCCCGCGGACGAGGCCGCGTGCCTCGTGCGCTGCCGCAACTGCCGCGTGCTGCTCATGAAGGTCGAGGGCTGCGACACGGTCTTCTGCGTCTGCGGGTTCTTCATGTACTGGAGCAAGGAGCTCGCGCGCAAGAACCCGCTCGAGGTGGTCGAGGACGCCGCGAAAACCCGAGACGCCGCCAGCGTCACCAGCGCGTCCAGCGTCACGTCGCTCATGGCGCTCTGGGAGACGGACGACGACTGATGCGGGGCAGGTGGAGATGTGTATTATGATCAGCATGGCGGATCGCAGTCGAGATCCTCGCCAAGGTGGCGACTCATGGCGCGTGCGTTACGGCGGATCGCATGCGAACGCGGCCGCCGCCTCCTCCTTGAACAACGCGGCTCCAAAATCCGTCCAAGGCACCGGATCGCCATCCAAAGCGCGGAACGACGGCAG
The DNA here is from genome assembly GCA_023338075.1 of Phytopythium litorale. NCBI lineage: Eukaryota > Oomycota > Peronosporomycetes > Pythiales > Pythiaceae > Phytopythium > Phytopythium litorale. Next base: position 10,713 of record JAADYB010000263.1, read on the forward strand.
CTCGTCAGCGGGCGTCACTTGTCGTCCACGGCCGTCGTCATGCATGCATGCCCAGAGTCTGCATTTGAATCCTCATATATACATTTGTTTGTGTGTTTCTGCCTCAACGCTTTGCTACCCTAAAATTTCGCATCCGACTGGGAAAGTCAAAAAGCTCTGCCCTCGCCACCGCCGCCGCCATCGCGCCACGGGTTTCAGAGTCCGCGAGCGCGCGCTCACAGCTCAATGTGCTTGCCGCCGCTGCCCGTGCTCGCGTTGCTCATCGTCTCCATGTTGCGGTGCTTGCCGTTGTTGTACGAGTGGCTGCGGTCGTACGACGAGCGCCGCGTCCGCCCCGTGCGGTTGCCGCCGCCATTGTTGTTGTTGTTGTTGTAGTTGCCATTGCCGTTGCCACCCGTGAACGACTGGCGCAGCGACGAGTTACGCAGCGGGTAGTCGCCGTTCTCGCTACCGTCGTACGAGCCGCGGCGCGACCGGCCGCTGCGGCTGCCCGTCGGCATGCCGCCCGTGAACGACTGGCGGAGCGACGAGCTGCGTCCGCCCTCGCCGTACGACTCCTGGCGGTCGTACGAGCTGCGGCGGCCGCGCGTCTTGGTCTTGCCCATGCCGCCCGGCGGACCCGTGAGCGAGCTGCGCTGCTGCTGCTGCTCCTTCAGCTTGGCGTCCTCGGCGAGGTCCACGCCGAGCGTCACGCTGAAGCTCACGCGGTCGCCGCTCTCGTACCCGTCGTCTTCGAGCACAATGCCCATGACCTTGCCGGGCGACGCGATCGGGCCGTCGTTGCCAGTCGGCTGGCGAATGGCAGGCGGGGCGCTCGGAGCAGCCGCAGGCTCCATGCGGGGAGAGTTCGACGGCGTCGTCGATGTCTGGCGCTTTAGGTGCGCGTTGATGCCCGCACCGTTCAGCACCGCCGCCATGAACGACTTCTCCGCCACGACCTGCGACGTCGGCGAGACGATTGCAGGGTTGGGCGACTGCGGCGGGGACAGCGTCTTCGTCGTGGCAGCCGCCGTGTTCGCCACGCCCGCATCGATCGTGATCGTAGCGTTCGCCGTCGTCGACGAAATGTCACGAATGTTGACGACGCGCTGAGTCTTGGCCGCCTCCTGCGTCTTCTTGGCCGTCGACAGCGAGTTGGCGCGCTTGATGGGCGTCATCTGCGACGACGTAGAGGCCGAAGCGCCTGACAGGTGCTCCGACATCGACGACGACGCCATCGTGGACGAGGACGCGGCCGTCGGCGGGGTCGGCGGCTGCAGGTTGGACAGCGAGATGCGCATGCCAGTGTTAGGCGCCGACAGCTCGATGACCTTGGCCGGCCCAGCCGCGGGGTTCATGCCAAGCTTGTTGATGCTAGCCGCGCGCTGCGGAGGTGGCGCCTGCTTGGCAGCGAGCGCGAGCTTCGTGAGCTTCGGCACCTCATCGCGGTGCTTGCGGCTCAGGTCCGGGTCCTGACGCAGGATCAGACGCAGCCGGGCGTTCGCCTTCGCAAGCGCCACATTCTCCGACTCGAGGTGGTCCGTGTGCTGCTTCAGGTGGTCCACCGTGTGACGCAGCGCCGTGCGCTCCGCGTGGGCCTCCGTCAGACTCGACTGCATCAGCGAGATCTTCTCCATGACGCTCGCATGCTGCACCTTCAGGTTGCGATGACCCGTCTTGTAGCGCGCGAGCTCCGCCTTCAGCGCCTCGTTCTCCTCCTGGAGCTTCACCGCGCGCTGGTTGGCAGCAGCGAACGACGCACCGTTGACGTACGCGCCACGCTCCATCACCTCCTTCTCCTTGCGGAGCTGCGCGCCGTACGCCTTCAGGTTCGTCGTGGCCTCCTTCAGGGACGCGTTCTCGCGACGAAGCTGGTCAATGACAAAGTCGGCGTCCTCCAACGCCTCCTCACTGCGCATGTGCATCGACGTGCGGTTGCCGTACGCCTCCTGCTCCAGCGCCAGGCGCGCCTCGCGCTCCTGCTGCAGACGCTTCTTCAGCAGCTGGATCTGGTTCTCCAGCTTGGCGTCCTCCTTCGCCTGCGTCTGGAGCACCGCGTACGAGCGGACCGCCAGGAACGTACGCACGACGCTCTGGATCGTCACGATCGCCTTGGTGATCTTGCGGTAGCGGCGGCGAGCCACGACCATCTTGAACACGTTCTGGATCTGCGTCGCGCGCCACTCCTCACGCAGCTGCACAAGCGCCTTCTGGGCACGCATGCGGCGCGTGTACGCCTGGACCACGATCGCGGCCGCGCGCATCGACTTGTACTGCATCTTGGCGCGGTGCGCGCGGTAGACCGCCTCCACCAGGACAGCGGCGTGCTTGGTCTTGGCGAACACCGCCATCGCCATCCACTTGCGTGCGTACCGCTGGAGCACCACGGCCGCCGAGTTGAAGCGGCGGGAGCGCATCTCCTCGAGCGCCTCGAGCGCACCAGACCGGAAGAACACACGCGTCTTACCGATCTGGTACTCGCTCTCCTTGCCAGGCATCAGGTGGTTCGCCAGAAGCTCGCGGACGAGCTCAAGCGTGTTGTCACCCGCCTCGAACGTGGCCGTAAGCGCCTTGAGCGCCGACACATCGCCCATCGACGACGCGATACCGCGGAAGCGCTCCAGGAAAATCGTCTGCAGCATGCGGTTCGGGTACGCCATGCGCGAGATGCGGACGGCCTCCACAACACCGGCGCACTGCAGCTGCTCCGTGACGCGCAGCTTGTTGAACAGGGCCGCGCTCTTCTTGCCGTTCGGCTTGATGCAGCGAATGTAGTGCACGTTCGTGCGGCGAATGTCCTCCATCAAGCCGTTCAGCTGGCTCTTGAACTGCGTGCCGACCGTGTCGGCCACAATCGAGTTCTTGCGCTTGAGCGGCGCGCGCGGACGCGCAGCAGCAGCAGAGGTGGCAGGGATGCCCCCCATCGCATCGCCAACGTGCTCGTCCGGGAAGAGCTGCTTCAGGAACGATGACTTGGTCTGCTTGATGAGCAGGATCAAGTCGTTCTGGAGCGCGTCCGTGTTCTTGACGAGGAAGCCCGCCGTGTCGTACGTCACCGGGCCAGCGTAGTGCTTGATCACAAACGCGTCGCGCGCGAAACGCGGCACGTCGAAGCGGTCGTTGTCGCTGTAGTGCGCGCGCAGCTTGTTGGCGAACGCCGCGTCGCTTCCCTTCGGTCGCATGCACTCCTCGTTCAGCAGCGAGAGCACACCGAAGCGGCCCTCGATCAGCGAGAGCACGTTCGCGTTATCGGCGAACTCAATGCGCGTCCAGGGGATGCCCTCCTCTTCGTACTCGGTCTGAACCGACTTGAACACGTCCTGCGTGAACTTCTGCTGCAGCTTCTCGTTCGCGTAGTTGATGCACAGCTGCTCGAACGAGTTCTTCTCGAAGATCTCGAACCCGAAGATATCCAGGATGCAGATCTTGTTGGCGACGTCGGCGTTTGGCGCAGACGTCGACAAGTTCACGCGGTGGATCAGCCACGAGAACAGGTGCGAGTACAGCGCGACGCCAAGCGCCGTCCGCGCACCTTGCGCCTGCGAGACCGTCAGCGGCACGTGGTACGTCTCCGTCACGGCCGACAGCGACATTTGACGCTGGGTCAGCGCACGCTCCAGCTCCTCCTGCGGAAACTCCAGCAGCTGAGAGATGATCTCGCTCGTGCGAATGTTGCCGTCGTCGCCCGTGAGTCGCGAGGCATCTTCGTTGTCCGGCAGAGCCTCCAACGACAGCCGCGACAGGTGCAGGATCGACGCGACAACCTTGAGGATGCTCAGCTGGTCGTCCGCCGACACGCCCATCGTCTGCAGGCACCGCAGAGTCGTGGTAAAGCGCTCCGCGTCCTTCATGCCTTCGCTCACGTTGCTGTCGCCCACCGGGCGGATGAACGGGAAGTCGGATGCCTGCATGCCCGCGAGCTGCACCTTGACGGTCGTCTCCTCCGGCGCAGCGAGCAGCTGGTAGAAAATGTGGTAGTTGCGCTCGTCCTGGCCTTGCATCGACACGCGCGACTTCTCCAGCAGATACGTGCGCGACTTGGCGCCAACAAGCTGGCCGATCGCGTTGAACTGCAGCTCCGAGAACTTGCCGAAACGCGACGAGTTGTCGTTGCGGGACGTCTTGGCGTTACCGAACGACTCCATCAGCGGATTCGCGTCCAGCACGCGCTCAATGATGGTCGACTCCTTCGAGGACGCCTCGTTGACCGAGTTGCTGCCAGCCGACGCCAGGTGGGACATCAAGATCTTGGTCGTCTCCGTCTTGCCGGCGCCGGACTCGCCACTGACCAGGATACTCTGGTCCTCGCCGAACATGCGCATGTGCTGGAAGGCGCCCGCGCTCGTGGCGTACACGTGCGGCGGGAGCTCGCTCCGGTCCCGGTCGAGGTACTGGTCTTGCAGCTCGCGCGTGTAGATGTCCAGCCACGAGTACTGCGGTCACCGCGGAGGGGGAAAGGAAGGTCGGTGAGCATGCTCTTCAATTGTAGGGAACGAAAAGAGCAAACGTACGGGATTGACGGCGATACAGATCGGGCCGGTGTATGTGTAGGGGATCTGGCGCAGGAAGCGCAGCTTGAGGTTGTACAGGATGGCGGGCTCGTGCAGGTAGTTGAGGTTGACCATGTCGTCGATCCCGTCCTCCGAGTGCAGCTTGTTCTGCAGCAGCATGGTGCTTTTCTGTGGTGCCATCACGGCGTCAGCTACTGCAATCTCCTCTCCCACCACGATCTAGCGGATGGTCATGATCGCACCTTGATCTTGCGGATGGTGCCGGCGGCCGGGTGCTTGTCGGCCATCTCCTCCGACTCGTCCGCGTCCAGCACGACCTCGACCGTCTCATCGTTCACGAGGTGGCCCTTGGTGATGCTCGCCTCCACCCAGCTCACCTCGGCGTCCGGCACGTAGATCTGTCGCCCGCCACACCCGTCAGCTCCGTTCAGTTCCCTCCACCCCCAGCTCAACACCACTAGCGCACGCACCTTGGTCTGCTGGTCCTCCATCTTCTTCCTCTTCTTCTTCTCCCCCTTTCTATCGACTTGTGTGCAGGATACCGAGACAGGCGCGACCGACTCGGACTTGTGTGTACTTTAAGCAGCAGGCGAGGGGCTTGGACCACGGCTTGGCGTCGTCGTCCTCCTCCTCCGCGTCCTTCTTCTCCTCCTCTTCCTTCTGCTTCCGCGTCGCCCCCGTCCGCTTCTCCGAGGTGTCTGCTTCCCCGCAAAAGCCGCTCTGGACCGCGAGGCCGCATGCGCGGGCGTCCCCGCCCGCCTTTTCCGCCAGAGAACTTCCCTCTTGTTTTCGTTCGTTCCCCCCTCGATAGATGGATACTTAAGCGGGGAGGAGGGACGGGTGACGCATCCCTGGCCGCCTTCTCTCCCTTGAAAAGCAAACCCATTTTGAATCGACGCGTTCACTTGGGTTTTGTATGTGATTGGCCAGGCTCCACTGGCTCGGACCCGCGACCCCGCCAAATTCGATGGGACTTCTCCCGGGGAGATGGGCGCGGTTCAACAGCTGCGTGGGGCCGGAGGAATCGCAAAACACGGCCGCCGCGGACCGCGGACGGCGCAAAACACGGTGCCGCCGCAGACACTTCAAGCCTGTCGCCGGGAAGAGATCGCGCAACTCGCCGCGCTTCCCGCTTCTTCAAGCGTGTTTGCATGGGGAGCGTCGACGCGCTCGCTGGCTCGAGAAGCGAAAGACACGCAGAGACGCCCGGCGCTGCATGACGACGCCCGCTGGCTGGTGGCCGCCAACGAACATGGGTAAGTTGCTGCACGGCAAGCAACCGGCAAAGACACGCACCTCACGTATCTTTTCTCCCTTTGCCGAAACCGGGGGTCCGAGCCCCCCCCCCACACAAGACTGCCCGAACGCAGGAGAAGGACATCCGGCGCACGCGAGCCACCCGTGCGGCATCGTACCGTATATTCACCACCACCATGTTGCTGTGCTGCTGGGAAGTCGGTCCGCACGCATGGGAACTGTAGCCACCCATGATACCCATCGCGTCGCGAGCGGGGGTAAGAAATCTTTTGTGTGTCACATTGTGAGCCAGAAATTATTCGGACGCCGCCGACGCCCCTTCCGGCACTCAGATGGCGAGTCTGACACGACATGCCTTGCCACGCACGATCATACTTGGACCGAGTGAAAGCGCGAAACGGCCACCGGGGTTCCATGTTCTTGCGATGCGCCACGCTTCCTATACAGTTCCCAGCGTTTCCCAGAGAGCGCCGCGAACGCGAGGCGCTGGTTGGCCAGTTTGACCCGGCAAATCGCCGCTTGTCGAGAAGAGAAACTGAATATTCGCCGAAAAAATAGCGCATTTCTCCACTCCGATTTTTTTGCTGTTTTCCTCGTGTCGCGTCGCGCCCCGTCGTCGCCGAGACTCGCCAAGCGTCGACCGGAAAGCTCGACGCCCATGATGCACTTGGGCGGACTGGCAACCTTTTGCGATCTTCCCGCGCCTTGGATGGCTGCCATGACCCGGTGCTGCGCCTCGCGGCCTTCAATTTCCCCGGTGCTGGGACACGGCGCACGAAGAAACCCGTGGATACTTAGTCGAGCACTCCCCGTCTCCGACCGCATAATTTGACAATACTAATCCGTCCGGTTCAGAACTCCTCTCCGTCGTGTACGGTACGCTCGCCACGTTGGACTCGAAAGTAGCGCAGGCCACTATAACGACGTATCACTGTACGATCGCATCACAGCTCGCGGATATCATCGGAACCGAGGCAGCAAGGTGAAGCCAAGCGGTGGCGCATCATGGGCGGCCGAGAGCGAGACCGCGCGTGGCTGCGGGCCGCCGTCTTCCTGCGCGTGAACCGCTGGACCGACTGGGCGCTGGTCACGGCGCTCTACGTGCTCCCGGGCGCCGTCCTGCGCGCGCGCGCGGCGCCCGTGGTGCTCGACAAGTGGGCCAGCGCGTGGCAGCGCACGTGGGTCGTCGAGGCGAGCGGCCTCCTGCTCGGCCTGCTGGAGGACCTGTGCGTCTGCGCGGCGCTCTGTGGGGCGCTCTACGTGTTCGACAGAGTCACCACGACGCCGACGACCGGCCGCGCCATCCACTTGGCTGGGAATGCCGGCCAGGGACGGCCCGAAGCACAAGCGACCGCGACCTCGCCTGCAGCAGCCGTCCGACGCTTCATTGCCGCCGTCGCGGCCACCACCAGCGAGCTCACGCGCTTCGCCGTCTACGCGGCGGCTTATCTGGTCGCGGCGCTGGCGCCCAGCATCGACCACGTGACGGTGCGCACGCGGCAAGTGCGCGTGTCGTCCAACCTGGCCGCGCTGTTGGTGCGGGAGCGGGACGCTGCCGTCGCCGGGTTCCAGGTGGACGACGACGAGTGGCGGCTGGCGGCCTTCACACTGCTCCCCACGCTCGCGCTTGCGGTGCTCGTCGGTCTGTTAGGCGCCAGCTGGGTCAATTTGGCCGATTGGGACATCGCCGCGGCGCTCCACCGGCAATGGGAGACCAGCTGCAACCGATTGAAGCGGCGATCGTCGTCATCGAACATGTCCAGAGCGTACGAGCGCGTGTATGGCCACGACTCGGAAGTTGTGGAAGACGAAGAGGAGGAGGAGGAGGAAGAGGAAGACGTGGCCACCGTCTCCATGCCCATGTCCTCGTCCTCGTCCGTCACGAGAACCATCCGGGCAGCCAAACGATCGTCCAGGCAGTCGTGGCGGCGCCATATATCACCGCGAGTGCTGCTTGGATCGGCAGTCTCGCTACTCTTCGTGCTGACGTTGGCAGCGTCGCGAGCGTCACCGTCCATTGTCGCATTGATCGCACTCAACCCAACGCTGACGGAGCCAGTGCGTCTAGCGCTCGGCATCAACTACGTCGTCATGCACCACCAACGGCGACAGCGAGTCAAACCGCTCGGCGATCTGGTGGATCGCGAGTCCGAGCTCGCCGAGTTCTTTGACCGCGACTCGCTCTACCGTCGAACGCTGGGGTTCCAGGGCCCACTCGCCTTCGATGTCAAGATCGCGCCGGACGAACGCCCCAACGTGCTGATCCTTGTCATGGAGTCCTTCCGGCAGCGCGACTCGCGATACTTGCTGCAGGCCCAAGCGGAGCACATGCTGCCGCCGAACGTGACACTGACGCCCAACTTCGACAAGTGGGCGAGACGAGGCGTGGCCTTCCGCAACATGTGGTCGACATGGCGGACAAGTCGCTCGATCGAGACGATCCTGTTCGGCCAGGTGCCGTATGACAGCGTGAGCGACACGGGAACGACCGGCGGTAGGGTGGGCACGGACCTGTCTGGGCTGCCCCAGCTCTTCAAGGCGCGTGGATATGACACCATCTTCTCCACAGGCACGCGCGCCGACTACGACGACTGGGATACCTTCCTGCCCACGCACGGTTTCGACGACGTCATCGACATGCACGAGATCGCCGAGATTGCCGAGACGGAGATGCACGTGGACGTGTCTCGCGGCAACCACGTCATGACGTATTGGGGCGTCCACGATGACTTGTCGCTCGGCGTCCTCTCATACTTGCTTCGCGACAAGCGGCAACGAGACATCCAAGCGCAGGAGTTGGAGGAGGAACCACAGCTCGCTGGTACAGCAAGCAACGACACGATCACCGTCAACGGCACAGCGAGCAACGATACAATCACCTTCCCGGAAACACCCAGACCGAGCAAGCGAGCGCTTCGAAACGACCACCCGTGGTTCGTGACACATTACACGATCTCGAGCCATGTGCCGTTCGATGAGCGGCCCGACTGGTACTTCCGTTTCTTGAAATCCGACAAGGCGCCAGACTTGACGGCGTTCTACCAGGGCCACGAACACGCCGAGCTCATGAAGGATTACGCCGAGATGCGGTTCTTCTCCGACTTCGTGTTCGGCTCGTTCATGGACGACCTGAAGGCCAGCGGTGTGCTTGATGACACGATTGTTGTCGTTGTCGGCGACCACGGCCAGGCACCGGAGCAAGGCAGCGCGACCCCGGAACACGATCAAGTAGCGACAACGCGAGTAGCAGGCGCCATCATTGCCGAGGGCCGCCTCGGTGCCTATGCAGGCACCATTTTGGACGACGCGACGTCGCAATCGGACCTGCTCAACACCCTCGCTGACATTGTGGGCGTGCCGGACGGCGGCTTCGTGCAGAGCGGGATCGGTCGCTCGCTCAAGCGCACGCAAGTTGAGGACTTCGGCCAACGCCCAGTGTACTGCAACAACCCGGCGGGCAACAGCGCGGTCATCATGGGCTACTTGCGCGCGCAGTACTTCAGCGAAGTGTCGGACGCCGTCCAGATCTTTGACGTCGAGCACGATCCGCTCCAACAGCACGATCTGCTCGACAGCCGAGCGAATCAAGGGCGGGAACTCCCGAGCTCGCGCCGCCAGCAACTGATGGATGCGTGCGACGACGGCCGAGCGCTCAGCGCCTACTTCAAGAAGCGATGGGAAGGCGCCTGCATTCTCTCACCAACATGCTAGGTGGTAGTTGGTTGGTGTCAGTCGCTGCTGTCGGATCGGCGCATCCATGGTCCGCGGGCATCAAGCCGGCCGGTGATGGCTTCCGATCGTGCTTCAAGAATAGATCCATGTTCTCTCCGTTTCTTGGTGATGGCCGGCTGCCCTCACAGACAAATTTAGCCGGCACAGCTTCGCTGGTCGGTTGGTGAGTCTGCTGCATCCTTCGCTTTGACCTGAAGCGAAGCGAGGGCTTCCAGCAACTGCAATCCAGCTGGGATGGGGAACTCGTCGCTCAGCCGCGAGTTCTCGGCGCGGCGCCTGGCACCCGAGGAGCGCGATGCGATGAAGAAGTTCTGCGAGGACGAGATGCATGTGCTGCGCGAGACGTTCAAGGGCCTCGCGAGTGCACGCAACGGCATGTCCGTCGACAAGGAGACTTTCCTCAAGTGTTTCCCGCTACCCGGATTGCTTGGAGGTGAGCTTCGCGGTCTCAATGACCAGGCAGCTTGAGCGATGGGCTCACACGGCTTGCATCCATACTGCTCTCTCCTGCAGAGCGCTTGTTCGAGGTGATCGACAAGGACGGCTCGGGATTCATCGGCTACTCCGAGTTCATCTATGGACTCGCGATTCTGCTGCGCGGCTCGCGGAAGGAGAAGCTCAAGTTGATCTTCGACTTGTACGACCTGAGCGAGTACGTCTGGCGTTGCCGTCCGCCGTGTTTTTGGTCTCGCTGCTCACGCTGCTGCGCTGCAGGGCCGGGTCAATCTCCCGCCACGAACTCCTCACGATGCTCCACCAGTTCCCACCGTCGGCTCTGGAGCTGATAAAGCCGCTCCCGGCACACTCTGCGCGACGAAACAGCATCGCTGTGGTACGAGCCGTAGTCTCCAGCTTGCTGTCGATACAACGCTCGCTTCTAACGCCTTGGACACAGAATGAAGAGATCGAGGCCGTCGTCAACCTCGCGTTCCCGCCTGCTCGCGGTGAGAACAGCCGACTCACGTTCGAGCAGTTCTGCGACTGGTGCGACCAGACCCCAGGCATCGCCAATGTGAGTTGCACAAGCGCTGAGTCAATGTGAAAGAGTCCAAGCTGACGCTTGATACCTTCATGGGACCTTGAAACAGTTTCTCATGAGCGTGCTGCCATCGGAAGACCCTTCGCCTGCTCCCGTTGCACCGCTTGATGCGTACGGACTTTCATCATTTCCCTCGGCCTGACAGCAGACTCACGCTTGGGTTCCTTCACCTCTGATCTTGATCATGAAGCCCGGGCAACCAGCCCACTGCCGGCACAGACCTCTCGGATGCGCGCAAGAAGCGCAACTCGTTCACGAACCTTCATGTGGGGTACGTCGTCAATGCCGCGCCACGCTGATATAGCACCTTTGACTCATTTGGCGCTCCTTGTAGTCGATCACATTCGCGTGAGCGAGCAGCGAGTACATCCTTGACGGACAGCTCGACCCGCCGAGAGCTGGAGAAGACACAGCATCTCTTGCTCGAGGCCAAGGCGGCATGTTCCGTCGAAAGCGTCAACACCAAGATCCAGGCCGCGCTTGATGAGGTTGAGCGTGCGCTGACAATTCCCGCTCCCTCTTCATCGCCAGCGCCAGCTACGTCGCTTTCCACGGCGCTTGCGCCGCACAAGTCGATAGTTGGTAGTCTTGTCTCGCGGAACTCGTTTCCATCAGCGGCAGCGCTGGCCTGCCACGGCTCGGTATCACAGTCGAAGCAGCGCGGGAGTATGAATGCGATCGACGAGGGCCAGGTTCACATGGCCGGAGACCTCTGGAAGCGCGGCGCGCGCCTGCGCCAGATGATCAAGCGCTACTACGTGCTGCACGGCAACTTTCTCTACTACTACGCGTGAGTTGATCTTGATCCCTGGCCCCGTTCTCGCGATTCTTCCTCTCACGACTGGAGTGTCTTTAAACAGGAGCAAGGAAGACACAGCACCGCGCGGAGTGACCTTCATGTGCGGCTGCTACGTGGAGGCCGAGCCGAATGAAGCGCTGGTGGAGAAGGGTGTCAAGTTCTACGCGATCGAGATCGTGCCGGAGCCCGGCAGCTCCCGCGTCAAGCGCACCATGTACACCAAGTCGCTTGAAAGCCAGAAGCAGTGGACGGCGGCGCTGCGCCAGGCGACTGACAAGGTATCGATCGATGCGTTCTACGCCGTCGGGCGGCAGCTCGGGAGCGGACGCTTCTCCAAGGTGTGCGAGGCGACGCACAAGTCGACGGGCGCGACGCACGCGGTCAAGATCATCGACAAGGCCAAGCTGAAGGGCGCCGAACGCGAGCTGATGCGCACGGAGATCGCCATCTTGAACCTCGTGACGCACCCCAACATCATCCGGCTGCACGACGTGTACGAGGACAAGCAGCACATCTACATCGTGACGGAGCTTGTCAGCGGCGGCGAGCTGTTCAACCGGATCGTCGGCCGCGCGCGCTACACGGAGACCGAGGCGCGGCTGGTGATGCAGCCGCTGCTCGAGGCCGTCGCGTACCTGCACCGACTGGGCATCGTGCACCGCGACATCAAGCCCGAGAACATCCTGTGCGGCGAGCAGCTGAACGACCTCAAGATCGCCGACTTCGGCCTGTCCAAGCTCGTGCACCCGGAGGAGATCATGAAGATGCCGTGCGGGACGCTCAACTACGTGGCGCCCGAGGTGCTGGCGTCCGTCGGCTACGGGCGCGAGGCCGACATCTGGTCGGTCGGCGTCATCATGTTCCTGCTGCTGCGCGGCGAGCTGCCCTTCTACGGCAAGACGAAGCGCGAGATCATCGACAAGACGGTCGAGGCCGACGTGCGACTCGAGAACGACCCCGCCTGGGCCAGCGTCTCGCCCGCGGGCAAGGCGTTGCTCAAGGGACTGCTCACCAAGGACCCCAGCAGGCGCCTCACGGCGCAGGACGCGCTGGCACACGTCTGGTTCGCCGCGCCGCCCGCGCGTCGACCCAGCCTCGCCGGTTAGCCTTGCGCTTGCTCCTTCCTGATCAATTTGCTGAATGACACCGCTTCAGCTATTTTCATCCAATCAACGCATGGTTCATCGCATTTTTGGCGAATGAAAAGGCAGATATCGTCCGTTTCTGCGGTTGAAGTGACCTTCATTCCTTCTTTTGAGCCGCACTTTCTTGAGGAAAGGACAAACTCACACGGGAACATGGCGCGCTGGGAGCCGGCGCCGCGCCTGGCGGCCAAGTACCCATGGCTGCGCGTGGACAGCTCGACGATCGACGAGTTCCGCGCGCCGTTCGACTGGGGCCGCGCGTCGTCCTCGTCCTCGTGCTCCTCGTGCTCCTCGTGCTCCTCGTGCTCCTCGGCGGCGTCGGCGGGCGTTTGGAAGGAGGAGAAGGAGCGTGCGCGTGACGTTTCCAGTCGTCGTAGAGGAGGGAGCTTCGGGAAGAAGCTGCAGAAGAAGGCGACCAAGCACGGGAAGCGCAGCGGGGGACTCGCGGCTGGAGAGCGCGGGCGGCGGCGGTCACGGAGGACGGGGACGCCGACCGTCGCTAGCCACAACCAAGACACACCACACAAGGAAGAGACGCCAGCGACGAGGCTGCCGCCGGCTTCACGAGAAGCTGCGTCGCCAACCTGCGGTCAGGGATGGATGCCACATCGTGATACCGAGTCGAAAGAGCTAGCGGTGGACTCCCCCGCGTGGCTAACCGTGAAGGCAGACTTCGAAGCTGCCATCAAGCCGAAAAGGAAGCAGAGACACCACAAGACGGGGAAGACTCGGCTGCAAGCGCTCTCTCTTCAGTACGTTATCACCCCCATTGTACAGTTGTGCAATCCGTCATCGACTGACCAGCCTATCAAGACTCCCAGCATTGCAGTCCAAGAAAGTGGCGGGAGGCGCGCTGGCAAAGCCACCGACAAGCAGTAACGCGCGGGGTCAGCTTCAACAGTACACAGAAGAGCTTGATATGTTGCACAAGGATGAGGAGCGCTTGAAGGTTCGTTGCCGCGGCTAAGTACGCCTCGATGGTGGTGCACGGATGCGTCTAATGCATCAACCAATGGGCAGATGGACGTGGCTGCGCGGATCGAGGCTGAGCGAGCAAGACTACCACTGACATTTCTCTTCCAGCGCAACCTTGAGCTGCGCTCGTATTGCAAGGAGAAGGGCGTTGCGACCATCACGCAAATCTTCGCCAAGCTTCAGCATCGTCTGCTTTTCTCGGCGTTCGAGCGGTGGTGGAACACTATCGAGATGGCACGAAAAGAGGAAAGAAAGCGGGTCGTGTTTCAACAGTCCCAGGCCAAAGCAATCAAGCTGTTTGAGCGCCTGGCCAGCGATGCGTACGTTGGGACTATAGAGCGCGCGTTTCATCGATGGCACGGCGTCGCACAGGCCATTGTGGATGCGGAATGCCACCGTGCGGCTGCAGTCATCCAAGGTCGGTTCCGAAAGAGGCGTGCGATGGCATTGGCGACTGTGTTGAAGCAGGCTTCTCTTGACGCCGAGTACAAGCGCAAGGTAGAGATCCAGCAACTCTTGCGGTTCGAGAGCTACGGCACAACGATGCTCTGGAGCACCCTCCGCCTTGGCTTCAATATGGTGATCCAGAACCACTGCGCGCGGCGAATCCAATTCTTCTTCCGGCGACTTGTCGTTCAAAAACGCGTCGACAGGCGAGTTGCTCGTCGCCAAGCTGCGACGAAGATTGAGACGCAATGGCGAATGCGCTTGGCTCGAGGTGATCTTGCTAACAGAAAAATCGCGGCCGCTCGGCGGCGTGCACAAGAAGAACGCGCAGCAACTCTAATTCAGCGCCAAGCTCGAAGAATCGCCGCGCAAGCACAGCTGGAGCACTTGCGCTTGATCCAGAAGCAGAGAAATGACGCTGCCAAACGTCTTCAATCGTGGTGGCACAAGTGTGAGAACCGGTGGGAACTACAAGAGCGCTTCAAATCTCGAAAGCAAATGCTAATGGAAGAGCAAGCACGATTGGAGCGTCTTCGTCGCCTGGAAATTGAAGAGCTGAGACGTCACGACTCGGCATTAGCGATTCAGCGAGTCGCCCGGGGATGGTTTGGAAGGCAAGAGTGTCAGCGTCGGCGCCATGCGAAGCGTTTGGAATCGGCTGCACGTCGTGTCCAAGCCAGCTGGAGGAAGAGCAAGGGACGATACGCCCTCCACCTCCGGTTTGTCGCCCAAGGTAATCGCTTGGAAGAACGTCGAAATGGCGCCGCGCTCAAGGTTCAGTGCTGCTACCGCATTTACGTCGCGAAGTCGATTTACTTCAACCTGCGGCTCGAGCGCAACTGCCGCCGGGTCGCTGCGATCGTCATTCAACGCAATATCCGACTGTACTTTGCCCAGAAACGGTATCGACAGAAGCGGCGATCGGCAATCGTGGTCCAGTCAGGGATGCGCTCGAAGCTTGCAAAGTTACAGCGACAACGTCTGCTCTTCGAGCGCGAGCAAAGGCGGCAAGCCGCGCTCCGGATCCAGTGCTGGACTCGCTCTGTTGCTGCTCGCACTCATGTGAAAGCACTACGGGAAAAGCAACGACAGGAGAAAGAGCGGCGAAGACAGTCCGCGCTTCTGATCCAGAAACGCGCTCGCGGTGTGGAAGTGCGCAAAATGGTCAGTCTTTTGAAGGATGCCATTGCAACTGTCGAGCTGCAGCAAACTCGCCACTGCAAAGAGTCTCGACAACAGTCCTCGTCCGAGCTTCTGGACTTCGTATCGAAGCACTACTTCGCGAATCCAGACGCAATTGGTGCAAAGCGTTTCACGGCTCTCGAGTACGACTGGCTGCTGAACCAAGTGAACCGATCGAAGGAGCAGATGCAGATCGAAGACCGAGCAATTGTTTTCCTCCAGCGCACCTACCGCGGATACGCCAGTCGAGCAGCCTTTTGGGTCATGAAGCTGCAGCAACAACAGCAGCGGTTACGGGAGCAGCTTTCTGCTGTCCAGGTTCAGCGTATCGCGAGAGGTTTCCTCGCCCGACGCAAAGCGCATCGCCGCCGACAGCAGCGAAAGATGGAGCAGCTGAAAGCTACATACATCCAGGAGCGGAAGTGGAAAGAGCAAGAGCAGCAATGGCATGAGCAATACCAGCGTGAGCAGCTCGAGATTCAGATCCGGCGCGCGAAGCAATTGGAGATGAAGCTCATTCATGCGAAGCGCGAAGCTGAGCTAGCCAAGTTCCAGGCAGAAGCGGCCATGTACCGGAAACAAGAGCAGCAGACGCAGAAGGAACTAGAGTCCGAGCGCAAGAAGTCGCAACCTGACTGTGCTAGTGGTGACAAGAAGCAAAGCAGTGCGCCGTCGCAGTGGAACAATCTGACTGACGAGTACGGAAACATCTACTTCTACAATGCGCAAACTGGCGAGAGCCGTTGGGACTTGCCGCCCGACGAGATTGGCCCAGATTCGACGTCGACTGGAGCAAAGATGCCGAACGACAAACAACAAGAGCAGGACAACAAGGTGCTGTTGAATTCAGACACGAAGCAGCCTCGACCTGACATCTTGGACGGATCGAAGGATGAGAACTCTGGCCAAGAAGCTGCTGCTCAAGATGACGCAGATAGCAAGTGCATGGTCTGCAGATTGGCTCAAGCGACAAAGCGATGTGTCGATTGTGGCAACGGTGTGAAACCACCCCTCTTCTGCACGCCGTGCTTCGCTGATGAGCACTATGGAGCACTTGCTGCGTCAGTTAAGCGCGCGCACGATTTTAAAGTGCTCTTCAAGTCTGAAATCCGCAGTCGGTGTCAATCGCATCTTGAATGCAGCGACGCTGGAAACCAGATGGAGCGACAACTCGCGAGCTACTTTTGCTACGAATGTCACTCGGTCACCATTTCAAAGGAAGGCAAAGCTAAAGACTCCATCTCTGACCCCGCTACCGCTGACGATTCACCGAAGAAACATGATTGTGGAGTCACCTCCGAGACTCGTGGCTGTTTCTACTGCGATGAATGCTTCACGCAAGCGCATGAAACCGCACTGGAGATGCAGCATGTGGTAAGCGCGCTTCACTTCAAGACTGGCGCTCACCTCTGCTGCGAGTGTAGTGCTGTTGTGGCCCTCCGACACTGCGAGCAGTGCGACGAACTCTTTTGCAGCAAGTGCTTCGACCGCATCCACAGTAGCAGCCGAGTCAAGCGCGAGCACATCTACTCACCGATCGAGATCATGAAAGAAGAGCTGCAGAGCGACAAGGACGCATATTGCATCGAGTGCGATGTCCGTCGCAGTGATAGACTTTGTAATCTGTGCGGGGACGGGTTCTGCGAGCGCTGCTTCACGCTCACCCACGCCAAGGGATCCAAACAGGGGCATACGTGGGTATCATGGTCCAGCTTCGCGCAGGTTGGCGACTGGATCGAGATTTGGGACGAGAAAGCGAGCGCCAAGATCTTCTTCAACCTGGAGACGAAGGAGTCCACGACAAAGCAGCCTTTCGTGCTCAAGCCTGCGACCGAACGGCACCAGCTTCAACTAGCCGAGCGCGAACAACTTCACAAGCGCAGAGAGCTTGAGCTGGAAAGCGAGCTGATAAAGCTGAAAGAGCAACTGCGAGAAATGGAAGAGAAAGAGGCGAAGGCTGCTCAACGCCCGCCGAGTCGGAGTCTCGTGGTTGGAGGTGGTGCGCCATCCACGGCTTTGGAGATGAACAAGGCTCCAGCAGATGCGAAGAAGCCAAAGACTAAGAAGAAGAAGCAAGGACTCTTGAGCCGACTGCTACTTCGATCAGCCAAGTCAGCAGATGTGGAGGAGAAAGAGTTGACAGAAGAGGAGAAAAAGCGGAAGCAGCTCG
>JAADYB010000264.1:0-27913 GCA_023338075.1 Phytopythium litorale
CCAGTGCCTCGGCATCCGCTTCGCGATGCTGGAGATGAAGACGGCGATGGCGACGTTGATGAACCGCTTCGACTTGGAGACGGTGGAGGATCCGTTCTCGATCACGTACGACTTCTCGCTGGTTCTTCCGGTCAAGGGCGACCTCGTCGTGAACGTGCGCGAGCGGACTGCTACGCCATCGTAGATTGACTCTGTCCCTTCACTCCATTATCAGATTCGCTTGGCTGTCACAAACGAAGCAAAGTGAGACTTGATGCTTTCAATCGTCCATTCGCGACACTTGTGTCGGTGCAACCACGTGACGCTAACCCATTGGTTGTCGCTGCCTAATGTGTGCCACCCGTCCGATCGTCAGCGAGCTGTCACCTAACGTTCAGTTCCGATCTCTGGATGATGGCAGCGCGGGAAGCTGGGTTGCATCTCGCCTCTCTGATTCTGTTGCGATGCGTGTCTTCCTCCCGCGCTCCATCACGGTTGTACCGGTGCGGGAATGGCAGTCACCTCGCCTTTCATGCTGTCCACATTTGTTGAGCCGGTGCTGGCGGACCAGACATGCCCGGCGTGCGTGCTGGCAGTGCGACTGGCAGGTTGACATCCATGTGGGGGAGACTCGCACCCTGCGGTGCACTCCCGCCTCTGAACCTCACGGATCTGTTTTCTCGCCCCATGACCCTCGAGCCCACCGTCCTCGGCTTGGTCACTTTCGCTTTCGCTCCGACGGGCGAGCATCGATTTGGTGCCCGAGTGCGCGGCTGAAGTCGCCATGGCCGAGATCAACATCACGGACGCCACGTGCGACTTTGGGCTCGCGCAGGTCAACGGCGAGTGCTCGCGCACGTTCGCGTCGTTCGACCCGGACGCGTACCTGCGCTCTCAGATCATCTACCTCGGCATCGGAGTCGTCTCGGTCGTGGCCACGGGCTTGTTGTACTACCGGTCCGTCCGGTTCGACGCGGCCAAGCTGCAGCAGCGCTCGCTGCTCTTCAGCGTCTACGTGGCCTTGACGCTCATCTTCCGCAGCGCCGACCCCAACTCGTACCGGCACGTCATCCCGCACCCGATCGTGTCCTTCTTCTCCGACTCATCCACCGCTGCGCTCTACTCGATATTGTACGTCCCTGCTCGCCACTGGCCGCGGCCGAGACGACAGCGCATGGCTGACGAATGGTCCATGTCTCTCTCTCTCTCTCTCTCTCTCTCTATGTCGCGAACAGCATCCTATCACTAAGCTACTGGGCGTCCGTGATCCAGCGCGGTGCCGCGCATATCCAGCGGCCGCTCGACCTCAAGCTGTTCGAGTGGGCGGCGATCGTGCTCGTGTGGCTGTTCTACCTGTCGGTGGACATGTGCCTGTTCCTTACCAAGGGCTTCTTCAAGCCCTTCATGACCTACGTGCAGATGCTGGGCAGCGCCGGCGTGCTCTCGCTCATTGGCATCTCGTTCCTCGTCTACGGGCTGCGCGTGCGCGCTCGGCTGCTGCACTACGAGCACCAGAAGCGCATCATGGAGCAGCGCCACGTGTCATTCCAGTTCATGAACGTCATGGACCCGAACGAAGGCAACGACCCGTACTCGGACGACAAGCCCCGCCGACGGCGCAGCCAGAGCAAGGCTGGCACTGGACACGCCGCCAAGATCCTCAAGATCCTGACCGTCGTCGAGAGCTTCGTCTTGCTGTGCGTCTGCGCGCAGGTAGGGGCAGTGGCGGGCGTGACTATGCAGTTCATCGTCGTGGACGTCCGTCTCATGGGGTGTCGTGGCAGGTCTACACGGGCATCACGCGGACGAACAGCGGCAGCACGGAGCGGGACTGCGCCAACGGCTTCAACTGCGACGATGTGCACTCGGCTGTCAACCTCATGCACTGGTTCCAGGTGCGTCCGTCTCTCTCTCTCTCTCTCTCTCTCTCTCGCTGTCGATCATCGAGCTTCGAGCTGACGCCGAGCTCGGAACACGCAGTTCGCGTCCGTGTGGGTCGTCCTGTGGCTGTTCCGCAAGGTGGAGCAGCGGCCAGAGAGCCCTGCGTCGCCGTAGACGCGGGCCGCATCGTGCTAGGAACCCGAGCCTCTGCTGCAGAGGCTGTAGACCACATATGGTAATGTATGAGCCTGCATAGGCGGCCAGGCTTTTCGCCGGGAACGTGCGCGGCTTCCCGACTTGCCGTCCCACTTGAAGCCGCCGCAAAAGGTGCCGGTCGCGCATAGCCGGCGCCGCGAGCCACTCTCAAGACGCTTTCCCGCAGCGTGTGAGCCCGTAAAGGCTCGGGAGCAAGCTGCAAGCGTTCTCTGCGTGTCCCCACCGCGCCGGACGCCTCCCTCAGCGATCCAGCAATGCCAAGCAGGTCGGCGCGGCGAACGTAGCGACGGCAGCAGCATCGACAAGCAAGCGGCGTCGTCGTCGGCCATGCGGACCAAGGCTGCCTAATGCTCCAGCCTGGCGTGTGTTCAAGGTCCACCCGCCTCAATCGCGCAAACGCCGCCGGAGGTGACACTCCTCGGCCTCCATTAGGATCCCACCGGTGCAACAAAGGCCTTGCCAAGGCGTCTTCTTCATCGACGCGCGGCGTAAAGACCGGCATGGAGCCACGCTGCGAATGTACACACGGGCTCAGCAGGTGATGCGAAGAGCGCGAATGATTCGCCGACGGTGGACAGGTGCACCTCTTCTCCGAACCAGTCGGTGCGCAAGCGCTCGAGCGGATCAGCTCATGACAGTCGCCACGCGGTGAGCGACTCGGGAGTCGGTCCGACTTGAGGCCGTTCGCCTCGCACAGTCGATCGATCGCCACGCTGCTCAGTTCGCGAGACGACGTCGTGAGCCCACTCCAACTTCCGCCTCGGCCTCGGTGGCGCCGACGGGATGCTGAACATCACGGACGCCACGTGCGACTTTGGGCTCGCGCAGACGGACGGCGAGTGCTCGCGCTCGTTCGCGAGTCTCAACGAGAGCGCGTATCTGCGCACGCAGATCATATACCTGGGCATCGGCCTCGTGTCGGTCATCGTCTCGAGCTTTCTCTACTGGCGCGCCGTGCGCTACGACGCCAACCGGTTGCAGCAGCACTCGCTCGTGCTCTGCGCCTACGCGTCGCTGACCTTCATCTTCCGGAGCGCCGACCCTAACTCGTACAAGCATGCCATCCCGCACCCGGTCGTCTGCTACTTCTCCGACTCGTGCACCGCCGCGCTCTACTCCATATTGTGAGTCTGCTTGCCGTCATCTCCATGCGCCGATGGCATCATGACTAAACGCTGTCGTCATGCTTGCCAGTATCTTGTCGCTCAGCTACTGGGCGTCCGTGATCCAGCGCGGCGCCGCCCACATCCAGCGGCCGCTAGACCTTCGGTATCTCGAGTGGACGGTCATCGCGATCCTCTGGTGCTTCTACCTCGCGCTCGACATGTGCCTGTTCCTGACCAAGGGCTTCTTCAAGTCCTTCATGACGTACCTGCAACTGCTGATCAGTGCCGGCTTGCTCGCACTCATCGGCTTCTCCTTCCTGATCTATGGCATGCGCGTGCGCAGCCGCCTGCGCCACTTCGAGCGCCAGCGCATGATCTTCGAGCTGCGCAACAACACGTACCAGCCGGCCGACACCTCGCGGTCCGACTACGACCCGAACGAGAGCCGCCTCGAGGACGGACGCATCGATATGGACGGCAAGTACGGCGGTGGTCCTCGCCGGTCTCGAACAAACACGCAGGGAGCGGGCAAGAGCCACGCCAACAAGATCCTCAAGATCGTCGCCGTCGTCGAAGTGTTCGTGGTGCTCGTCGTTGCCGCGCAGGTGCGTCGCTCGCTCTTGGGTGGTGACGTCGCTGAGGTCATGGAAGCTGGCGCTGGAGATTGATCGACTCGCCTGCGTTGACAGATCTACACGACCGTGGTGCGGTCGTCCCGGTCGTCGGAGCTCGACTGCGCCAACGGCGACGGCTGCGACGACATCAAGTCGAGCGTCAACATGCTGCACTGGTTCCAGGTGCGTTGCGTTGTCCTCTGTCGGGTCGGGTCCAATGGACCCATGGAGCTGGAGGCTAACGCTCTGCTCTGGCCGCAGCTCGCTGCCGTGTGGGTCATCCTCTGGGTCTACCACAAGGTCGAGGCGAGGCCCGAGGACCCCGAGGACTCGGACTGAGCACACACCTGCGTAGGTCTTCCTGTCTATCAATCTGTCAGCTCCCCCAAGTATATAAAGCGAATCCACACCGTCAGGAGTACAAGTGCCCGGGTTGTGATGCTTTCATTGCGCTTTGCCTCGCTCTAATGGTACAGCCGCGCGCTCCTCGGCCCATTACACGCCGCGATAGCCGCCGCCTTGGTAGTAGCCCTGCTGTGCCGGGTAGCCTTGCTGCGCCGGGTAGGCGTAGCCGCCGCCTTGGTGCGGCTGCACGTACTGCGGCTGCACGACCACGGGCTGCACGTAGACCGGCTGGCCGTGCGGGCCGCCGTGGTGCCGGTAGTGCGAGTCGCGGTGGCGCCGGTCGCGGTCGCGGCCGCAGCAGTCGCCCGGGAAGCAGCACGGGATCGGGATGCAGCAGATGCAGCAGTCGATGCCGCAGTCGTCGTCCATGGCCGGCGTCCAGGAAGGAGGCGTCGAGGGAGGCTTGGTGGTGGTGGCGCTTTCGTGCTTCTTGGCCGGCGATAATGCGATTATGCCGGTTGTGAGGTGAACTTTTCTTTGAGCGACTTGGAGAACGTGTGAGAAAAGCAGCTGTCGGGAGAGAAAGATATCTTGTTTCAGTATGGAATGAATGAAATGAATAGATATTTGTCACTGATTAATCGAGTCCTTGATTTAGGTACTGAGTTATAATAGATGGAGGAGGATGCTGAACTGAATGTCCAACGCAAGGCCGGGAATCCAGGACATTCTCGAGACGGATTTGGATGACCAACTCCTTGGCGTCTGGTCCGGGGATCTGGATGACAATGGGTGGTGCGCCTCATGGGGAGATCGGATCATCCGTGAGTTCTGTGCAGCGTCGCCTGCTTGCCCGATGGCATTCGCGATCTTCTGTCATTTGAGTCCAGAGGAGGCGCTCCAGAGCGAGGTGAAGCCATCCATCGATGGGTGGCTTCGCTCCCGGCAACGAATGATACGTCGGGAGCTTGCTCCCGGTGATTGAAGCGTCTGTCGCTTGCTTGCCAGTGATGCGAATCACGCTGCTGCAAGATGTTGGGTGGCGATGCATGAATTCGTTGCTGGAGCAACAACTGAAGGAACGAGCGCACCGGAATGGGGTAGTTCGATTGGCAAGCAAAGCTCGAACTCAAGAGGTCTGGCGTCGCTGCGGATCGCCTTCATGTCGTCGTGAGTCCCGCAAGGTGCATTTCTGCGCCGATTGGGTTGACGTGGCTGCGCTCAGGCGCGCTGGGCGGCGGCCTGGTACTTCTTGTGGAACCACTCGGCGATGTACGTGAACGGCGCGTCGATGCCCGTGTTCTGTTGCTGTGTGGTGCAGTTGAGAGCCATCCATGTGTGTCAGATCATGAAGAGGAATGAGCAGAACGGAGGCAACAGACAACTCACAGCGGAGCACTCGAAGTACTTGAGGTCGTTGCGCTCGGCGAAGTCGGCGGCGTCCTTGGACGATATGGCCTCACGGTTGCTCTCTCGCATGTCCGTCTTGTTGGCAACCAAGATGCCTGTTTGCATGTCAAATCGCGATCAGTGCATCACTTGCGTTGCGATTAGGCAGTTTTGGACGAGCGCACCTGGAATGTTGTGGTTGGGCGACGCGTCCTTGACGTCCTGGTACCACTTGGCGCACGACTTGAAGGATTCCTTGTTGTTGACGTCGAACACGACCATGGCGATGGACGCTCCTTTATACTGAAGCACGAATTTGGTCAGGCTTGTTGGCAGACAGGTTGCAACACTCGTAGCGGCTTCAGTCATTGTCGACGTACGTGGACGGAGCCAAAGTCGAGCTGGTTGAAGATGCTTTGGCCGGCGCAGTCGAACAGGTACAGCTCCACCACGACATTGGTGTCCGGGATAGGGATGCTCTTGGTCGACAGCTCCACGTCCGACGTCTGTCGACCCGCGATGTCAAGTTAGCGACGTTCGACTCGTTCAACTCTCCCAAAATGCAGTCAGCGCACTCGCCATGACGTAGTTCTTCGGGTATTCGTGTCCACTGCTCTTGAGCACTTGTAGGATGGCCGTCTTGCCGACGGTGGCATCGCCCACGACGACGACTTTGCACCGCAACACCGTCTTGAAAGTCCCAACTCGGCAAACCGTCAGCGCTTTCGATAACACCATGCTCTTGCAGATCAACAGTATCAGCGAGACGCACCGTGCTCCGGTGGGTCGTCTCCATGCTCCGCACGCCCGACATGATGCCTTGGCAGCCTCAATGTGCGAGCGTGTCGAGTGATCCGATGTCGGTGTGGACACGCTGCAGCACGCTGGGAGATTGCTTGTGTTGCGCCAGCCAACAGACGCTTGAGCTTGAAGAGACGCGTTCGGCTTCGAGAACACAGGCCCGACCCTCAGGCTCGTGCAGTGACAGCGACGTTTTGCATGATCGCAACACCTCCTCACGAGCTGCTGCAGGGTATCAATGGTGCATGCGTTCCCGGAGACCAACTGTGGTTGATTCAATAGCTGTCTTTGGTCTTTGTTGGTTCTTCATCATCGTCGCCATCGTCGTCGCTGTCTTCCTCACTTTGGAGTCGCATGAACCGCGCGGTCTCCTGTCGCAGCAGGTCCCGCAGCACGACACACCCGAACGCGAACTCGGCCGACACTAGAGCGAGCAGCATGCTGCCAGTGACCAGATCGAACGGCAAGCGGAACTCGGAGGAGAAGCACAAGTACAGCAGCGCCGGCAGCACGGGGCAAACGGACAGGAACAGGAAGGCTGACAGTGGGAAGACCTGCCGCCGCAGATTGCCCGCCGTGCCGAAGTAGTACCGCGCGACGTCCGCGAGCAGCAGGAGGAAGAACGCCGCGACGTGCAGCACATAGGCGAGCGACACCGTCGCCTCGACGCCTCGGTTGATCTGGAGCTGTGCGTTGGTCAAGGCATCATGCGATCAGTTGACTTCGCGAGAGGGATGTGAGGTCGATCACGGACCTTGTCGAGCAGCAGCAGGAAGGAAATCGGGTAGAAGAGCAGACCGAACCACGCGCGGTACGTGATGCTCATCTGCAGCGCGAGCCGCACGCGGCGGCGCTGCTTCTCCAGCAGCATGAGCCTCTCTGCTGCGGCTTGCCCAGCTTCTCGAGCAGTCGTGGGCAGTGTTCGCCTCCGTATAAATAGCGTCGATCGCTCCCATGGAGAGGAAGAGCATGGATTGTATTGGAATGGAAGGCGTGGTGTTCGTTCCCCGCGGCGCTAGATGTCGAGGTAGTTGGCGGCCATGAGCAGCTCCATGACGATCTCGGGCTCGATCACGAACTCGGGCAGGCGCGACGTGCTGTCCGAGAACTGCGTCTTGTAGTACATGTACTGCGCCACGCGCTCGAGGATTGGGGCACTGATATCCGGGAAGGTGATCTCGCCCTTGCTCTCGGTGAACTGGCCGCTCAGCATGGCGCGGATGGTGCCCGACACCATGGCGCACTTCTTGCTCACGTAGATCTCGTGGCCCTCGGCGCTGCCGCCGGCACAGCACGAGCGTCGTGAGGCCCCGATCATTCCCGGACATGGCCTCAGCGCCACTAAAGCAGTGAAGCGCACGCGATCCGCACCTGATGAGCTTGACCATCTCCATATCGGGCGTCTCGCCACCCTCCTGAGCCATCCTGTCAGTCGGCCGGTCGGTCGGTCGGTCGGTCGCGCGGGCGGCCGGCAGCTTGGGGAGTTGGCAGGCGGCGAGCGCAGGTCACGCGAAGCCGGCAGCGCCGTTTCTTGCCGTTGGCGTCTGCGTATAACGTCCGGCTCCGTTGTGTCCGTGTATGACATGCACATATTTGAGCAACAAGCTAGAGTTTGCGGCGATTTCAATCGGACAGGCTTCACATGTCCGTGAAGAACTAGCGCTTTCGCCAGGATTTGAAGATCACGAGGAGGCGAATGGACAGTTCCAACTGACCACGAGAACCATGTCATTGTGAGAAGATCCCCGCGAAGAGCTGGAAGCGGCAGGAGATGGAGGCGTCGGTGTTTGATGCGGCGCTGAGCGCGTGCTGGGCGCTGGTGGTGGCCGTGATCCTGCTCAAGGTCGCCACGAGGGGCGGGACGGTCGCCAACACGGGCTTCTTCGTGCGCGGCGGGCTGCTGGTCATGGTAGTCATTCAGTTCTTCTACCTGTACCGCGTCGCCAAGCTCGCGCTTCCCCCGTCTTCGTGAACGACGGAGAACTCAATCGATGACAAGCTCAAGAAAGGTCTCATCATGGTAATTACAGCCCCGCCGTCCGCCTCCGCCTCCCTACTGCCTGCTCGTTACGAAGCTCAGGCGAGCCGATACGCCTTGATGGGGCTAGCAACACCCAGCGATCACTCTAACGCACGACGATGTCGCCACCGGACACGGCCTTGACTCGATGATAGCCCGCCGGACGCAACAGCACACCTAGCCGGCCTGGTTCTTGAGCACCTGGAACACCTTCTTCTTGATCCACTCCTTACCGCACGGCAGGTACGTCTTCGTTTCTAAGTCGAGCCTGCGCATGGAGGCACGCCATTTGGTCGTCGTGAGTTCATTCGTTCGTGACAGCAATGCACTCGCGGTGGCGGCAGCAACGTACACGAGCGCGCTGAGGTCCGTCAACGAGTCGATGTAGTTGTACAGGTCCTGAATGTCGTAGGTGATGTTCTTCACGCTCGGGTTGAGCTGCTTGAGCTTGGCCTCGTACATCTTGACCACGCCGTCCATGCCGCCGTTCACCGACTCAAAGTCCAGGTACGTGCGCGAGTTGGGGTCGCGCGTGTACTGCACCAAGATGATGGTGTGCTTGGCCTGCCTGAACTCCGCCTGCGCCACACGTGAACATACGAACGTCAGTGACGTCCCCAGAGCGTTAAGAGACCCCCAGAGCGCCGCCGTGCGCGCCGCCAGACGCCGAGAGAGTGCCTACCATGGCCCCAAAGATCCGCCTTCTTCGTCCCCCTCGTCGACTTCCACACAACCAAAGGCGGGAAAAAAAGAATGGGAGGGTTCGAGAAGGCAGTACCGTGTGCGAAGGTTCTATACGGCCACTTGACGAACTGATTTCACCTTGTATTTGAGGTTTTACGACGCAAGAATCTACAGACGTATCATAACGCCACTTCTTGAAGCCATCTTGCGTTTTTCAATGTCGTACACGGTACTCGTCTTCGTGACCTTTCACGTCCCGACTGGTGCGGTTGGAGGCCGATAATGCGAGCGGAGGGGCCTCGTCGGCGCCCTTTTGGCGGCGACGCGCCAGCCTGCGGAGCGCCACAGACGCCTGGACACACTTGCTCACCTCTGCGCACTGTTCCAGCTCGAAGTCGCGGTCTCAATCGGCGAAACAACGCCCTGGGGACGTCCACTTCCTCTCTCCACTTCGCGTCACAGATAGCGGCGAGCCATGGACAGTGAGGCCGATCTGAGGCGGAAACCCGGTGCTGGGGAGGACGAGCCGGCAGCAGGAGGCGCGGGCAAGTCGGTGCTGTTCGACGCGTCCAAGAAGGAGCAGTTCTACCCGACGAGCGGGCTCAAGAAGCTCGCGCGCAAGCTCAAGCCGCTGTGCAAGGTGGACGTGAACAAGGACGACCTGTCCAAGGACCGCATCAAGAACGCCAGCGTGCTCGTGTTTGCCGGGGTGCGTGAACGCTTCAGCTCCACCGAGTTCGCCACCATGAAGGAGTTCCTGCACGCGGGCGGCAGCGTACTGCTCATGCTGGGCGAGGGCGGAGAGGACGCCTTCGACACGAACCTCAATGGGTGGCTGAAGGAGTACGATGCACTCATTGCTCTTGGACACAACAAGAGGTGGCTCCTAATGCTTGGGCGTGTGTGTGAATGCCTGCAGCTACGGCATCTTCGTCAACTCGGACGCCGTCATCCGCACTGTGTACCACAAGTACCACCACCCGAAGGAGGCACTGATATCCAACGGTGTCGTCAACCAGGAGATCGCGCGCCTGGTAGCAACTCTCCATGCAGGCACCTCTAGCTACCGAGGGCTTACTCGGTGCTGCCTCTACCTTCACAGGTGAACGAGATGTCGGGCCGCCGCGAGCTTCCGATGGCGCGGGAGCTGCCAGGCGCCGACAAGGGAGCGCACGCGCTCGAGAAGGACCAGAAGGGCCTCTCGTTCGTGTATCCTTACGGCGCGACGCTCAACGTCAAGAAACCCTCCGCAGCCGTGCTGTCGACGGGTTTCATCTCGTACCCGGTGAACCGGCCAGTGGTCGCCGTGTGGCAGGACGGCGGCCTGTCGTCCAAGAAGCTGCAAGCCGGTCGGCTCGTCGTCTTCGGGTCGGCCCATTGCTTCACGGACGAGTGGATCGACAAGGAGGAGAACAGCAAGCTGCAGGAAATCATCTTCCGCTGGTTGCTCAAGGACGGCGCGATCCAGTTCGATCCGGTGGACCCGGAACTGAACGAGTACACGCGGCTGCCAGACACGCAGGCGCTGAGCCAGCGACTACGCTCGTGCCTCCAGGAGAGCGAGGAGCTGCCGAAAGACTTCACGCAGCTCTTTGACGACACGCTCTTCAAGTTCGACACGTCGCTCATCCCAGAGGCGGTGAACCTCTACCAGGAGCTCGGCGTCAAGCACGAGCCGCTCACTCTTATCCCTCCCCAGGTGCGCTCGTGTGCATCATCGCTCATGTAAATGCTCCATCCATTCGTCTCACACTGCAGTGCCCATCGACAGTTCGAGTGTCCGCTACCGCCGCAGAAGCCGGCAGTGTTCCCACCGACGCTCCGCGAGCTGCCACCACCGGCCCTGGACCAGTTCGACCTGGACGAGCACTTCGCGAGCGAGTCGCTGCGGCTTGCTCAACTCACCAACAAGTGCTCGGATGACGACCTGGAGTACTACGTACGCGAGAGCGCCGACATTCTGGGTATCTTACCTAAGCTCGACCCGGAGCGCAACGACGCCAAACACATCCTCGAGTTCATCTTCCACAAGGTCGTCAGCTTCAAGAAGCTCAACCAGGAGGCGGCCCCAATGCTCGTGGTCGGTGCTGGCGGCAGTGCAGCGCCACCTCCGGGCTCGACGTCGCCCGTCTCGGGCAAGGACTCGCCCACTCCGCTCAAAGGCGGGCGATCCAACAGCTTCCGCGGCCGTCTGGACTCGGACGAGAGCAAAGCGTCCACGCCATGAGCTCAAGGCACTCGTGGCGAGTCGGTGAGTGGCTCGAGTGAGAGAGGAGGCAGCGTCTTCCGGCCCAAAGCTCTGTTGTTGGTTGGATTATAATCTAAACGTCTTGCTCTGCTTCACATCTTCTGCTTCCCTCAATCGGTCTCCCTCGATCGGCCTCCGTCCTCATCACTTGCGCTGTGGAGACGAACGCTGGTAGACGGTGCTCTCTCGGCCGATGGCGTAACCTCGTGTCCCAGCGAGCTCCGCGGTCGCTTCCTTCCGGATGTGCTGCACGTGCTCATGCGAGCGAGCACGCAGCTGGTGCTTGGTAGTCGCCAGGATGTCGCCGAACTGGCGCGTCACGTCATCGCTCTGCCTCTGCAGCAGCTCGCGGTCCTTGCGTCGCTGCTCGAGCCGCTTGCACATGGGCACGTAGCGCTCCATGATGTGCTTGACCTCCGTGTCGATGTGCCCCAGCTCGCCCTCGTACTGCGCCACGGCGGCCAGGCAGATGGCCTGCCGCTGCTTCATCTTGGCCACCAGCTTGTCCAGCTCGCCGATCTGCGAGTCCGGAGCAGACGACGACGGTCAGTACAGCATCCTTCTCGGGTCAATCGGCAGGCGAAGACGACGCACTCGCAGCGTGGCCAGCATGGACGCGTCGCCCGTCTCGAGCGCCTGCCGCTCCATGAGCGAGACCCGCGACGGCTGCATGAGCTCACACCGAACGCGTTAGGCATCCGCATGGCGAACGGCAGCGGACACTTACGACGGACGCACGCTGGCGGCGCCGGCATTCTTGCTGGGACTCTTGACGCCCAGCGAGCTCATCGCACTCTGTTCCTGCCACGCTCTCGTCATTGCCCTTGGCGCCTCGGTCTATATATAGTCATCGAGAACTGCCATCGCCATTCCGCGCGCCTTGATGAAGGCGCGGCCGTCGTCCAAAGCCTGGGAGCGTGGTCGCAACTCGACGTGTATTTGACGCGTCCACTCCTACTCGCCTCTTGAGTCTGGCGACGCCGTCACTGGCCGCGGCGAGGCGACCGGACGCCGCCTCCGCCAGTGCTGGCGCCTGTCACTCTACTCGCCGTCGCTCGCCGTCGCTCGCCTTCTCTTTGCCACCGACTCGCGCGGCCACCAAGAGCGGTGCGCTTAGCCGTACTGCAGACGGAAGATGTCGTTGTGAATGTAGTACTGGCCTGGCTGATGCGCGACGAGCTGGAACACCTGCGTGAACTGGATCGGCGGGTTCTCCTCGATCTGCCAGGGCACACGCACGTCTTGGGTCAGTCCAGGACGAGTGGGAGAGTGAGCGAGAGAGGAGGTCGCACCTGGATCTTGCCCTGGACAAAGATGATCATGGCGTTGCCCGAGGTGGACGGCTGGATGTCGAGCGTCGGGAACTCGTGGCGCACGGCCGGCAGCGTCTGCAGCTTCTGCACGATCGACTGCTGGCCGGACAGCATCGTGCCCTCCCACGTCATGGACGACACGCCTTGCTGCATACGTCACGCGCCAGCCAGTGAGTCCATTATTAGTTCACACGTTCCTTCCGTTCCACTGGGGCGGGGAGAGCGGGAGACGCACGTAGAGGTTCGCGAGCGCCGCGCGGTTCGTGTCGAACGTCGTGTAGTAGTGCTGCACGAAGGCCTTGGCGACATCCTCGGCCGACATGCTGGCGGACTTTCCCTCTTCTTCCCGCGCTCGGTCGATCCCTCGGTCACTCAGCCGCGCTTCTTCCTGTCTCCGCGCCAAATAAGAAAGTGCGCCACATAAAGTCGAGGAGGGCGATCAATTCACAATTCGTGGCTCCAAAAAGCGAGAAATTCTTCACGCTATTGTACCTTGTTTTGGGAATGAAATGGGCTACAAACGAGCTTGATTGGTGGAAAAGCGGTTGCCATTTTGTGGACAGTTACATCAGTACCATATAAGAGTTTCATTCGGAATATACTGACATAGCAACATAGTGAACACGACAACTGGTCCATGTTGAAGCCAATGGCGGATCCGCTGAAGGGTTATGGCGATGGTGGGCACTGCCGCTGGAGCGTATCCGGCGTCGGCGGCGCGTCTTCGAGACGGGAGAGCGGCGGCGGCGGCGGAGAGGCGCAGTCCTCGGAGGCGGCGGCGGATCCGAGCAGGTGGCTCGAGAGGAAGTGCTGGAACCGGGCGAGCGCGGCGTCGCCCTTGGGGATCACGTGGCCCTGGCTGTGGGCGGCGGTCACGACTTGTCCGTCCGCTGTCTGCAGACGGCATTGCCACCAAGAACACGAGGTTTAGTGCTGTGCTATGGCAATGCTGGCGATGGGAGCGACGAGCAAAAAAAAGCGCACCGCTGCGTCTTGGAACAGGTCGGCGACGTGTTGGCTCTTTCTCGCGGGGATGACGTGGTCGTTCGAGCCGAAGAGGTGCAGCGACGGGATGCCGCTCAGCACGCCGGGCTCTAGCGCGTACTGCGGCGGCCCCTGGTAGCTGCCGATCAGCACCACGGCCTTGGGCGTCCAGTCGAGCTCTCGCTTCCCCTGACGCCGCCATGTAGAAGTCAAGTCACTCATACCAATAAGTCTCATGGCTGCGACCATGCACTCACATCGCTCGAGAGGACAGCGGAGCGTACCTGCTCCGAGCACATCCAGGCGGCCAGACTAGCGCCTTGCGAGAACCCCATGACGCCGTCGACCGTCCCCAGCTCGCGCAGCTTGTCACGCAAGAACGACAGCAGCAGCGCACGGTCGCGGTCGAGCTGGCTCGGGTCGCTCTCGTGGATGCCCAGCGGTCGCCACCACGCGCGGAACTCGGCTGCGTGCTTCTTGTGGCCGCCCGCGAGTGCGCGCTTGGCCGACCGCGGACGGCTCGCGGCCGCCGTCGCCGACTGCTTGCGCGCCAAGATGGGCGGCACGACCGTGAACGGCGCGTCCACGTAGATGTACTCGACCTGGAGCTCCGGGCAGGCGGCGCACAGGTGCCGCGTCTTGGCCGCGAATGTGCGCGCGTCCTGGTACATGCCGTGCAGGCACAGCACGCGCACCGCGGCCGCCATGGTCGCCGGCGACGAGGCGAGGAGAGCACGGCCAGAGCGCAGATGTCGCCAAGCGCGGGCTGCTGGAGTCCGGGATCGTCGAGTCGGGCGTCAGCCACCCAGCAACACGGCGGGTTGGGCTTCCCGCCGTCGAAGCTCTTGGTGTGGGGTGGAGGAGATGAGACCGACCTCATGCATTGCATATCGATATTCAAAGGGTATTGGATGTCCTGATGCAAAACGCCCTGGATTTCGACATGGCACTCAACCAGCTTTGGGTTCAAATGGCATCGCCCTCGGCATTGGCTCGGCTTCCGTGACGCTCGCAGTGAAACGCAATGGGAGTGGCGTGCGATTGCCCATGTTGAAGCGGCTTCAACTCGAAGTTCGAGCTGAAGCCTCCCTTGCTGAAAATCGTCGGGTGTATTACAGTTGCACGGCCGGCGAGCATCCGCTGCCCAGCCATTGACGCATGTTGCCTCGTGGTGTCAACGGCAAGACGCCAGCCACCGTGGTGCTCTTCACCTGGGCTAGTGTTCGTCGCCTGGACGCGACTGTTACCGCGGGAGCATCTCGTGGGTCGCCGAGTCGTCGCGCACAAGCTTGTTGCTCAGCGCGCGCTTGACCTGGTCCGAGCGCGAGACGGTGCGCCGGAGCTGGCGGAAAAAGCCCACAGACGGCGCGCCGGAGCGCGGGTACACGTCCTCCGCGTCCACGTTCTTCGCCAGGCGGAAGCACCGCGTGCAGTGCTCCTCCTCCAGCTCCCGGCGCGTGACGATCCCGCGCACATTGTTGTGCCGGTTGACGACGACGAGGTGGCGCAGGCCAGCACTGCGGAACAGGCGGTAGGCGCGCACGAACGGCGCTTCCTCCTGGACCACGTACGGCGTCTGGTT
Source organism: Phytopythium litorale (assembly GCA_023338075.1). Lineage (NCBI taxonomy): Eukaryota > Oomycota > Peronosporomycetes > Pythiales > Pythiaceae > Phytopythium > Phytopythium litorale. The sequence goes on from JAADYB010000264.1 coordinate 15,163, forward strand.
CATGTACGGCGTCAGATCCACCCACAGCGCGCGGTCCTCTTCGCGCAGCGTGTACAGCGGCCCTCCTTCGTGCGGGATCTCGGGCGACACCCGAAAGTCGATGAACGGCGTCGGCACGGGGTAGCGCGGGTAGTGCGCCTCCATGTCTCGATACGACAGACAGTAGCGGTCTCCGATCACCCCTGGCGACTGCAGCAGTGAGTCCTCGGCGCGTGGCGTGCTATCGTCCGTCTCGCTGACGTGTCGGACGTTGTTGTTGGTCGTCACGTCTGGCTCATACGACGCCGGATGGGGCTGGCGGCTGAACGGTTTGGGCTTGTCGATGGTGAAATCCCGGTGGCTCAGCAACACATTCAGCTGCTTGCGCAGGATGACGCCCGCGAAGAACCGACTGCCGAACGTCGGATCCTCTACAATCACCGGGAACGCGTTGTGCTTGGTGCTGACCAGCAAATCGAAGATGACCCCTGTTGAGCACGTTGCACGGCACGGTCAATACAAACACCTTCATCACCATCATCACGATCGTACCAGCTCGCTCGACGGTTCGAAGCGTCTTGGGGTTCGGAGTCATGATGTGCTTGACGCGCAAGAACGATCCGCGCAGCGACGGGTTCCAGTCCAGGAAGGGGGCGTGCCGCAGGTGGATGTGGATGTCGTAGATGCCCTCGTTGAAGTAGTTGCCAACCCAGCGCGCGAAGAACGACGTGAGGATCAGCGGCAGACCGAACTCGATGTTGCCCGTGCACTCGAGGATGATGACAGTGAGCGAGATCGTCATCCGTGTCACGCCGCCTAGCATTGCGACGCTGCCCACAAGTCCGTATGTCCGCGGATCGACGCTCTTCCAGCCGTACAGCTCGGTGAAATGGTTGATGATGCGAGTCCACAGGCGACCATAAGCCGCACCGATCAGCAGCGCGGGGATGAAGAGGCCGCTAGGGACCTTGAGGCCGTAGGTGACGCAGGCCAACAGCAGCATCAGAGCCCAAAACACGATCAGGTTGCGCACCTCAAACGTGTCTGGAGGTGCGTGGAACAGGTGCTTGATCGCTACTTCCCCGGACGAGAGCATCAGCGACGCCAAGTCGTTGTACTGGCCTTCCGGGCAGTAGAACCGCACCAGCTCCTTCTTGTAAGGATACTCGACGGTCTCATCCGCGCGGAAACAGTCGGCGCCGTCCAAACTGACGCTTGTGCAGCTCTCGCAGATGCATGCCGTGCCGTTGCGCCGGAGGGTTTCCATCGCGAAGTTGAACGCCTTGTTGGACTCAACGCCCGGATGCGTTAGCTGCGACAGATCCTCGCGCATATGCGGCAGCGGATGGCACGTCCCCATCAGGAAAGGGGTCGAGAACGTCAGCGACGAGATGATGATCGACAGCAAGAGCGCCTCCATCCACGAGACGCCGCGCGTGCGCACCCATCGCGAGCGTAACTTGGCCAAACGGGTGTTGACCCCGTTGAACACGGCGCCTTGGAGGCCGCCGCCAATGCCCATGAGAATGAACAGCGGGACTTCCCAGATCTGATACGTCGACGAGGTGAACGAGCCGAACGTGAACGTGCCCGTGTGGCTGCCAAGCGTGCCCCACGACAGGTTATCGTTCATCCCCGAGAGGAAGAACGCCAGTGTGAAGGTCGCGGCCATCGCGCAAAAGAGCGTGCGCCACGTCAGGACTTGGTTCCAGAACGACGCGCCTTCTTCCAGCACGAACAACACGCCACCAATGGGGGCCCCAAACGCAGACGCAACGCCTGCCGCTGCACCACACGCGACGAAATCGCGCTTCTCACGGTCGTTGCGGAACCCAGCGAAGTACGAGAAGCTATGGGGGAGGGGTTGGCAGTGAACATCAGTACGACGCAGCATTCGGGCAGCAACATGAGTGCCTCGGACCTCGTGTCGTAGCCAACAGTCGACGACTTCCCTTGAGAAAGCCCAGCCGCCACGATGGCGCCGCTGTCAACAGCACAGCAAGTCGTTACTCGCTGCTTTCTCCATCACACAAACTGGTGCGCGTACCTGTGGATCATCGGGCCTTCCTTCCCGACTGGCAGCCCCGCAGAGACGGAGCAAATGTTGCCAATCACCTTGGTGACGTACGTCCGCAGACGCAACAGGCGCGGGATCTTCATGCCTGAGCAACGCCATCATCTGTCAGTCGTGTGCACAATCGTTCGGCATCGAAAGCGAGCGTAGAATTCACCGTTCAGCGTGACCTTGACCTCCGAGATACCTGCGTCAACGCATCAACACCAGGCTTTGTCAGTGGCAATCACATTCAAGCGCCTAGAACTTGATCCAGCACTGACGGAGAGAGCTCTACGCACCAGATCCAGCAGCGACCGGCTCGTAGAAGACCGTGATGGTCGCGGCGATCAGGACGAGCCCGGCGTTGAAGGCCACGATGCTCCAGAAGGCGGTGCCGAAGAGCACGTTCTTCTCGAGCTCGTGGTGGATCGAGTACTCGAGCAGGTGGTGCTTGAGCGACGTGAGCAGAGTGGTGCAGTACAGCAGGAAGACTGCGGTGAGCGCCGTCACGACGCCCGTGAGCAGCGTGAGGAACCAGCGCGCGTAGATCAGCCGGTTCTTCTCCTGTCCGTTGCGGTACATGTAGCCCATGCCCGTCTTGTTCACCACGCTCTCAAACAGGTCTGTCCAGTCAGCCACGCGCACCGGTTAGACGCTTCACTTCCATGTTGCAGGCCTCCCAGCCCCGCGCGATCCCGTCCAGAGCCCACCATAATCGAGACTCTCGAGGTCGGAGCTTTTCCACAACATGGCAGCATGTAGATCCGTCGTCTCGGGTTGGGAAGAACAGCGTCGGGATAGGCTTCGCGTCGGCAGTCGCCTGGAGCAGTCGGCAGCGCGCGCTGGGGTCTCTGGGACGCGCTGGAGGGCGGCGAGCGGGCCGGGAAGAAGGACAGCGAGGAGAGGCTGAAGGACGGATGTTCCGCCCTCTTTTCGCTGTGTTTGTTCTCACAACCGACTCAGATCAGTGACGGCGATCTGTTCTGCCGCGCGCTTGGAGGGTCTTTTCGGCCAATCAACGCGAAGATATCATCGACTGTCTCGAATTGCTGACCAATCCGGGAGCGATAATAATCCTGAAATCACCGCATAACAATGATAGCAGATCGGTTAATTCATCGAATTCGGTAGGAAACTCTCCTACCGATTCCCTGTAGTTGGTGGCAGGAAAGAGTACCGTGATCGTATTTATACACAATCAGCACTTGTGCCACCGTCTCATGGAGTCGCCGTGACAGCGATCCCAGGCCAACACTTAGCAGCGACGCAGGAAGCAGCGGAGGGCGGGACGATGGCGACGGCGCGCGAGCGGCTGACGCGCTTCTACCAGAAGTACAACGCGGACAAGCTGCACGAGATCGAGGGCGTGCTGGAGCGCTTCCGAGGCAAGGAGAGCCAGCTGTTCAATGCGCTCGTGAAGAAGTACGGGCCGGAGCCGGGTGAGGACGAGGTGTTCGCGGCGCCGGCGCCGGCCAAGGGCAAGCCCAAGGCGGTGGAAGAGGTGCCCGAGTCGCAGGCGGTCAAGGAATTCAACCACGCGCGCCTGCTGGCGTTCTACAAGCGGTACAATCCCGAGAAGGTCGACGACGTGGACAACGTGCTGGTCAAGTACAAGGGCAAGGAGGCGCAGCTGTTCAACGCGCTCGTCAAGAAGTACGGCCCGGAGCCGGACGACTCGGACGACTCGGACGAGGAGGACGCGAGCGAGCGCAGGGTCGACGCCAAGCACGAGCAGGAGGAAGACGAAGAGGAGGAGGAGGAGGAGGACGCCGACGAGGAGGAGGAGAAGGAGAGCGCCGAGCCCAAGCTGCGCACGGTCGTGTACTGCCCGATCGACACGTTCCCGCCCGAGTACTGCGAGTACGGCCCGCTGTTCAACGAGTGCAAGCCGTGGCTGGCGGAGAACTGCCCGGAGCTGATGCTGTCCAAGTACAACCGCACGGTGGCGGAGTTCTTGGAGGTCGAGCGGCAGATCGCAGCGGGCGTCGAGGGCATCTCGCTCGAGGTGGGCGGCAAGCAGGTCAAGAAGAAGAAGAAGAAGCAGGAGGAGCACAAGAAGAAGGAGGATTGCGTCGTGTACATCTCCAAGAGCTCGCGTAAGGGCCGCAAGCGCCTGACCTTCGTCACGGGCCTCGAGGACTTCGAGGGCGTCAACATCAAGGACGCGTGCAAGAGCCTCGGGAAGCGCTTCGCGTGCAGCTCGTCGCTTTCCAAGACGAACGAAGGCCAGCAGCAGATCCAGCTGCAGGGCGACTGCATCACCGAGCTCATGGACGTGCTGCCCGAGATGTTCGGCGTCGAGGAGGCCCAGATCGTCGTCGTCGACGAGCCGCAGAAGGGCAAGAAGTAGGCAGGTGACGCCTACTCATGGTGCTCTTTGCCCACCACGTGAATGGAACGCAGCAGCTCGTCTTTGGCTTCGACATCGTGCATTGAGCGCATGGCCGCCGCTGGTTGTGAAGGCAGCGAATCACAAGCTCGGGATGGATTTATCGCCCGTATCCATCGTTTAAGGCGATAAAGCTGTTGTTTTACCATCACATTGTGGTGCCATATTGATAGCAGGGATTGAAGTACTTGATTAAATACGCATCTTTACGTATAAAGCCTACCGCTTTAGTGAACGCGTTGTGCGCATAGCTCTCCGCGTCACTCGGATCGGCCTCACTTCTGCCAGAGCTCCCCAAAGCGCACGATCGCGATGAGCCACGAGGACATCCTGGACGACATGTCCCTGTCGGACGACGAGCTGCTGGACAACCTGGCGGACGACATGATGATGGAGATGGCGGAGGAGGCGACGGCCGAGGAGGACGACGATGTCCCCACGATCCAGCCCGTGCGCGCGTCGGCGGCGGCTCGAGCGCCGGTGGTGCCGCCGCCTCCGATGGGCAGTGGCATGCCCGACCTGGGCCAGATGATGTCCCAGATGATGCCCATGATGTCCCAGATGCTCGGCGGTGCCGGGGCTGGTGGCAACCCGCTGTTCGGCGGCCAAGCGCGCGGCGGCGGCGCGATCCGGCAGCAGACGCTGCCGTGGGACGAGATCGTGCGGCAGCACGCGCCGGCAGGCGAGGCGGACGCGTGGATCGCTACGATGCGCGCGGACGAGCTCAAGCAGCGAGATCTCGCGGCCAGCAAGGCGCTGGGGCGGCCCCGGAGCCGCGCGTACCGGATCAAGGCCTCGGTGCTGCCCAACGTGTACATGGAGGCCGAGACGCTGCTCGCGAGCCTGCTGAACGAGGCTGTGCGCGCGGCGCGCCTCGAGCACAACCGCACGTGGCGCTCGTGCCGCGACAACCTCGTGTCGCTGCTGACCATGTCGGGCCTGGCCGCCGTGTACGAGCGCACGCTCAAGGCGCAGCTGCGCCAGCGAGTGGCGAACGACCCCGACTTCTTGGCGCACAAGGACAGCGGGCGGTACAGCAACATCACGCAGGCGTTGTTCACGTAGGCGCAAGCACCTGAACACCAACTACAGGCGCATGCCAGCCTTCGGAATACTACTCCATGTTCGTTCAGCCCTTGGTATCGCTTCACTCAGCCTTGGATCGCTGTTTCCGCTCGATGGTTTGTCGTAATCGCTCCAGCTTCGCTGCTTTCTCCCGGATACGCGCGAGCACCTCGGCTTGCTGCACGTTCAGGCGGTTCATGACGGCCAGGATCTCGGTCTCCATCTCGGAGATCATTTCCTCTGCCTTCCGCTCGATAGACGGCCTGTCGGCGCGTAGTTGCCGCGCTTCGCTCAGCCGTGCGTACAGCTTCCTACGGGTTGCCACGTGCTGGTGGCGATGCCGGTGGCTTCTCCACGCGGACTGGATGACGAGCGCAGCGTTGCGAGCGACGTCCTTACCCCACCGCTCCGTGTCGATCAGATACTTGACCATTTGCTCGTCGGGGGACAAGTCGAGCACGCCAAAGAAGAGCGACTGGATGAGCGCGATGATCAGCACGCCTCCGAGCATCGCGCCGATGACTGTGAACGCCCGCCCGAGGTATGTGACCGGGTAGCAGTCGCCGAAGCCCGTGGTCGACTGCGAAGCACGCCAAAGAGTAGCAAACACTTAGGAATCACCTCGTGTCGCTTCCAGAGTCGTGCCCATCTTCCACGATCAGATCGTACCAGCGTCTCCATGACCATCCACACGGCCTTCCAGTAGTTCTCCAGCGCACCTTGCACAGGCCGTTCCAGGATCCGGATGATGGCAGCGGTGAACAGGATGCTGAGTGCGGTGAGCGGCACGAGCACCCGCAGCGGTCGGATCTTGAAGATCGCCTTGAAGTGGAAGAACGGCCGAAGGGTGTTGATGTCGTTGAGAGCACCGACGAACACCACCCACTGGGAGTAGAGACTCGACGAGCTGCGCACGAACCGCGCGAGCAGGTACAACCGTACCATCATGAACACGCCTGCGTCGGACAACAGCATCAGCTACTTGATAGTGTGGATGGAGTCACTACACGACAGCGTACCGAGCGCCTCGACTGGGTAGTTGTACACCAGGTAGCACTTGTCATCATGGAGCACGGGCTCAAGCCCTCGTTGGAAGGTCTGGCACAAGCGCGTGTCTTCATCCCACGCGCCGTAGCGCTGGCGGATCTCGATGCTTCCTGTGACGCCCGGTGGGATGTGGAAGGCGCAAACCAGCAGCTCCAGGAGGAACACCAGGCGCCGAACCACCGGGAACTTGGTGCGCGTGGAGGGCTTGACGCTCTGCAGCTGCCGGATCTCGCGCGTCACTCGGTATTGGAGCACCAGCACGACGTCCAGCGCGATGGAAGACGCCGTCACGACGCCCTTGAGCACAAGGACAACAACTAGTTGCGTCTTGTGCGCCAGGCCGCTCATGATCACCTCGTTCTCCGCCAGCATGAGCAGAATCCCCGCGAGCGCCAGCACGCAGGCGCTGGTCTCCCATCGCCTCCGAGCATCAAACAGCTGTCAATCCACGCATTAGCACTCCGATGGCCGCCACCAGAGCAGCACAGGAAGTGCTACAGTACCTTGCGCAGACGCTGCATGAACTGGAGCTGCGTGGCCTTCATATCCAGCGCGGCAGCGGCTCCATCGCGCCTCGCCGCCTGCTGCTCGAGCTCCATGTCAATGTGTGAACCCACGCGACCTGAGCGGTGCAAATCAGAGCCCATTAGGTTCGCTTCATGTGTTGCTGAAGCGACGCGTTCGAACTTTGTGCGAACATAACGACGTGTTCATGCCTCTCATAGTGAAAGCAAGCTCAAACCGCATCAAACGCACACATTGACAAGCGTCCGCCATGCTCAAGTACCAGAAGTGGCTCGCGGCGCTGACGGCCTTCTTCGCGCTCTGGTGGCTGCTGCGCACGTACGTGTCGGCGTCCGTGGGCGACGCGCGCGTGCTGCAGGTGGTGAACGTGCTGCCGATGTACGCGCTGGTGTGCTTCGGCGCGTACTCGCTCGCCGCCATCGCGCTGTCCGTCATGTCGGTGCAGGACTTCCCGGAGGCCTCCAAGGAGCTGGACCAGCAGGTGGTTGAGGCCAAGGCTGACCTCAAGCGGCGAGGCTTCAACCTGTAGACGCGGTGGTGAGCACCCGCGCGTCCATGCGAGTCGCTGGCCGACCCGAGAGGCGTCCAGGACGTTCGGTTGTTTGGTCACCGAGTGGCCAATTCGGCGAGTTCAAGCCCGGCGGAAGCACCTACGAACAGGGGAATACAGCGCGCGTTCATGTATGCAAGTGCCACCGACGCTTACGGGCCGGAAGGCGTCGATCCCGAGCTGTCATCCCCAACTAATAAACTCCGGCGGCGGCGTGGTCTCCATGGTGAGCTGCACACGCGGCAACTTGGCATCCAATCGACCATCACTCCGATCTCATAAAACCCCATCTGTTCTTGATCAAGGTTTTACAGATATTGGGGTTTTGAGGTTTTCCAGGTCGTTGGATCCGAGCGGGCGGTTTTGTCGGCGCTTGGGCATCTCGAGAAGGCGCCAAGCGACGGCAAGAGCGACGTCCGCCGCGTCCACGGAAGAAGCCGGCGCACAGAGGATCCGGCGCCTCGAGACCGCTCCGCAAGATACCAAGGCGAAGCAGCAGCTCAAGCGCTTTCGATCGAGCCCCCGTTCGCCCTTCCCCGGTCGCTGGAGCCTCCAGGACGGTCGAGAGAAGAGGACCCAGTCTGCGTTTTCGGGTCCACGGCGCCAAGCAATCGAAGCCGCGACGGAGGGAGGAACTGCGGGCCTTTGACTCGCTGGTGAAACCTCGCACACGCTCGTTCCTCGCTCCTCGTCGGTCGGGGGGTGTCCAAGCCAGCGCAACACCCGAGGGATCGCACGCCGCCGCCGCGAAAGACGGTCCCCGAGATGGCTGGAGAAGCGTACTCGCACCGCTGCGAGGCATGCGGAAGCCAGGACGTCGTCACGGACTATAGCGCCGGAGACGTCGTCTGCCGCGGCTGCGGCATGATCCTCGGTGAGCGCATTATCGATGATACCCCCGAATGGCGAAACTTTGCTAATGATGACCGGGGCGGTGACCCCGCTGCGAAATCCAGGGTCGGAGACGTCATGGACCAGCGACTGAACGACGTGTCGCTCTCCACGTATCTGGTGGACACGCGCAAGCCCAAGACGGGGGTGGATGCTGGTGGGGGAGGCGGTGGGTCGTCGCGCCAGCACAAACGCCCGAGCATCTCCTCGGACTCGACCAAGGTCAAGCGCATGCAGCGCAACATGGAGCGCATCCAGGAGATTGCCGACCACCTGTCGCTGCCCAAGAAGATCGTCGAGATCGCGCTCGACGTGTACGCTGATGCCGAGTCCAAGGGCGTCAGCATGCGCGGGCCCGAGCGCGAGAGCATGCCTCCCGCCGTGCTGTTCGTCGCGTGCCGGAAGGCGGGCAACCCGCGGTCGCTCAAGGAGTTTGAAGACGCGTCCGGCGTGCCCAAGCGGCGCATTGGCAAGTCGTTCATGTCACTCTCGCGGCGTGTGGACATTGAGATGAGCCAGCCGTCGACGGAGGAGTACGTGCGCCGTTTTTGCTCGCGGCTCGGCCTGCCCAACAAGACGCAGACGATCGCACACGGCGTGGCCAAGAAGGCGGACACGCTGGGGCTGTCGACGGGCAAGTCGCCCGTGGCGGTCGCGGCGTCCGTGATCTACTTGGTGGCGGCGTACACGGACACGAAGCGCTCGCTCCAGGAGATCAGCGACGTGACGATGATCGGCGAGAAGAACATGAAGGTCGTGTGCAAGGAGCTGAACAAGAGCCGCGTGGTGCTGTTCGAAGGCGTACTGTCGGCGTGACGAGCTTCACTGTCGAGCGACTCGACCGCGCGCCACTTGCAGCCGAAGACGACGGCGTGCCGAGCAAGCCAAGGCGATACAAGAAGCACTTCAGGTTCGTTCATATTTATCGGACGGCGGTCGCCTGCTCCGATCTCCACTTTCATGGTAAGCGCACGCAAGCGAAACACGACTGGGCGTGGTCAGGAGGAAGCCTTGGGCGTCGATCGGTGGACACTCGCTCACACACGCTGCTTGCTCACAGACGCCGGAGCCAAGGAAGAGCGAAGCCAGCCGCGAGCACGAGAGCGGAGACGCGGCTTGCACCCTCTGCGTCTCCTTCCCTCTCTCCCTCGACGGCGGCGCGCTCAGTCGTGACCAGGAGAGCGGAGACGCGGCTTACACCTCCTTCGCCTCTCTCGCTCTCCCGGTCAACAGCGGCAGACCCGAAGCGCGCACTCGGTTGCACGATATCACGAGTGCGGCGGGAAGTGTTTAAGTTATTGGCGCGCGGGATCGCGTGCGAGGTAGACGCGCACACACACATAGACTTAGACGCCCTCGCATGCCGGACTCCCGTCGCGCCGCGATCGACTCCCCACGCAATAGACGCCGCTGCTGCTGCCACTCGACCAAGGCGTCGTTGTTGTTGTTGATGGGAAAATTGGGAGACGTCACTCGTAGATGAGCTGCGTGATCTCTATCCAGGACTCGCGCGACCGCGGACTGCGGCGCAGGCGCCACGAGATGCCCTGGTACAGCAGCTCCTCTCGGTGGTTGAGCCTGCGCAGCACGATGTCGAGGTTGTCGGCCAGCTGATGCGCAGCCATCGCCAGTAGTTCGTTAGTGACGAGTCCACACGTGCCTCAGTGTCGGGATCATGGACGCACCTCGCGTGTGCAGGGCTCCGGGAAGAAGAGCGAGAGTCCGCAGGTCGAGAAGCAGCAGAGAAAGCCGCAGGCGTAGCACGGCAGGCACGGGAAGTAGTCCTCGACGGTCTGGTTGATGACTTCGATGCAGAACTTGAACTCCTTCCGCGAGACTGCGGCGTCGGCCACGTCGATCGACATGCACAGCGGGTGGTGGTGGTAGTTAGCATCTTGCCAATCCATCGTTCATTCATGCCTTGATGCACGTACTGATGCCGTCTAGCGTGTCCGGAAACTCCGAGTCGTAGCGAGACGAGTAGCAGCTGACGGTGCGCGCGCCGGTGGCTTCGAGCCGCGCGAGCACGAGCTCGGGCCGCTCGCCGTCCACCAAGCGCTCGGTCGACATGCGCCTGGCAATCGCGCCGCTCCAGGATACGCGTTTCAAACCGACGGACCGCCAATGGCCAGACCTCAGCGCTAATAATAGCGAATGTGAGGCGCTGGCAGGGATCCAATGCAGAGGCAGGAGCAGCAGATCTTGGAGCGTGGAGGGACGGCCAGCCGCCAGAAACGACCGCGAGACGTGAAGCGTCGCCAGGGCATGGCGTCCTCCATCGTGGAAGATCTTTGGGCAGCGTTTCACGATTAATGAGAAAGATTGCGGTCATGGTGTCCACGCCGCCGACAAAGCACTCAAGGCGCTGCTGCAAGACTTGCTTATCGTCCTTGGGTCCATGGAGGTGACTGTTGTGTGATGCATGGGGCGGTGTGATGGCCATGCCTGTCAAGCGCGAGCAATGCATAGTGGGTCATTCTCTTCTCGAAACATCCCAACTCACATCTCATCGCAGTCCTACCGGCCGAGTCGTCTTTCGTCTTGACGGGACGGCTCGCGAGGACATGGAGCACCTCAGCCCGGAGGTCCTGGCGATTGTCTGCGCTTCTCTGACGGACGTCGACGTCTTCCACCTCTCGCACACGAGCAGCAGGCTCCTGCGGCACGCGAGCACCTCGGCGATCTGGCAGCGCGTCGTCAATGTCAGCAACCCGAGGGTCTTCTTCGATGCTCGTGACATTGACGACTTGGACATTGCGGCGCGTCTGAAGAAGCAGTACGCCAGCTCTCGGTCGATGCGGTTCCGAGGCGTCCCGCTGAAGGTGGAGGAGCGAGTGAGCTACGGGTGCGGCAGCTTCGCGGCCTTGCGAGAGCTGCCTCCGAGCCATCGGAGCCCGACGATGACGGAGATCCTGGCGGGGCGAGTCGGGGGGGCTGAGCATGACGATCAGCGTGTGGTTCTCCCTCTTGCCGCCAAGTGGCGAGGTGCTCGCTGGCGTCCTCTTTGGCGCGCAGGAAGCCGACGCGGCGTCCAACACGCCGATCAACAAGGCCCAGCAACCGGTGATGATGAGTCCGCAGGGCAAGCTGTACTGCTCCTTGCTGGAGTCGGCTACCAATGTGGAGCTCGAGGAGGACTTGCAGCTGGAGACAGATCGTTGGTATCACCTCGTGCTCATGTACTACGGCCCGGTGCAGAAGGAGCGGCTTTCTTGGACGATCAGCTCGTGGCAGTGCGTTATGGGCGTCGTTCACCAACGGTGTGGAATCGGCTGCCGGCTGCCCAGGTCGGCACGGGCTTCATCATGCCATTCAGCGAACACGCACCCACGCCAGGGTTCTCGGGCTGGTACGGCTTCCACGGCATTGTCGACAACTTGCGCGTCTGGAGCCGTGCGTTCCCGCGTGATGCAGCGGCGCGGCTCAAAGCTGACGGAGCGTTAGAGGACAGCAACGCACTGCTGTTCTCGCTCTGGAGCACCGACATGGAGAGACGCGGCGAGTCCAAGGTGGACCTCATGTGGTGCTCTCGACCGCAGGAGTCCTCGTCTCGGCTGCGTGCCGGGTACTAGCTACAAGCTTCAGGAGAGCCGACGCAAGTTCACTACAGCATGGTATTGACCTCTCGTGGTCGCTTGGAACTGAACGCTCAAGGTTCTGTTGCTGACGGTCGTGGAAGGCAATGAGCGAGGAAGCATCTCGTCAGGTTATGGCCTCAGCAGCATGGGCGATCCTGCTCCTCGACTTCTATAGTACTAAGCCGACTGCCCTCGAAGCGAACGAGTTGGTGTCGACTCGGACGAGATCTCGCTGCTCCTGGTCGGGTTCTTTACCAGACCAGCCAAACTCTGACGGCGCTCACGGATGCGGGTTCGCTGTTGGAACAAACCACACACATCAGTTGATCGTCACTGTTCAAGTCAAGGTCAGAGGAGAACTCACCAGCTTCCCTTCTCGGTGGAAGAGTTCGGCGACGCTCTGCTTCCACTTGTCGACCGTCATGTCGAGCTTGATGCCCTGCTCCTTGAGGAACGGCACGTTCATCTCCTTGCCCGTGTACCCGCGCTGCAGGTTGCGCCGGATGAACGTGTCGTACTCCGAGATGATTCGCACGATGAGGTCCGACGTGGAGATGCCGTCCGTGCGGCGCGTCTCGAGGAACTTGCCCATGGCCTTGATGCGCGCGTACACATCGCCCTCGCTCGCCTCGCCCGACGTGTCCGAGTACGGCAGCGCGTCGTGGCACACG
>JAADYB010000265.1:0-27843 GCA_023338075.1 Phytopythium litorale
ACGATGGAGATGTTCAAGCGAGAGGTCGACATCTGGTTTGGTCTGAGCCACCCGCATATCGTTCGATTGTTCGGCGCGTGCCACGTCGGGTCTCCTTTCTTCGTATGCGAATACGCTACAAACGGCACATTGGTATCGTACCTCCGTCAGCATCCCGATGAGTTGTGGCGGCTGCTGCACGAAGCTGCGTTGGGTGTCCAGTATCTGCACGAGCGTGGCATCGTTCATGGCGACTTGAAGGGCAACAACGTCGTAATTGGGAGCGACAAGAAGGCGAAGGTGACGGACTTCGGTCTGAGCTCGACTGTGGATGTGTTGGATGAGTCAGCCGCGCAGATTTCTGCCGCGTGGCACTGGGTGGCTCCTGAGTGCGTTCTTGCGAAGGATGCACGGCCGACGGCTGAATCGGATGTGTTCTCTCTGGGGATGTGTGTGATCGAGGCGTTGCGCGTGGTGAACTCACTGCAGCACGGGTCTGGATATGCAGCTTCGCATCCGCTTCCATGGGGTGATCTCGACAATGCGGTTGTCAAAGCTCAGTTATCTAGAGGGGAGCTGCCTAAGCGACCGATTGGTTGTTCAGATGACGAATGGTCACTGGTGACTCGAATGTGCTGCCACGATCCCGTCAGACGACTGAAGATCTCGACCGTCGTTGACGAGCTCGCGAAGTTGAGATCGCTCAAATCTGAGGAGTCTCTTTCAGAGATGAAGAGATTGGACAACAACCCAGTCCTAGAAGGCAACCAGATTCCAGATGTACTGGCCGCGATGAAGAAGCAGATGAGGAAGATCTGCGGAAGCGGCGTGACGAGATTGTCAAGGCAGCTCAAGAAGAACCTGCTTGGTCAAGTCGATGGCCGGGTCGAGATCAGGCACCTCTACCAGTCGCTGTGGAAGCGAATCGAGCACGTGTACGAACATATCGTTGCCAGTCAACAGATCGGTTCTCGAGATGAGAAGCTTTGTTTGATCATCCAAGATGCTCGCGTCCGCACTTTGGAGCTGCGTGATCTCAGTCACACACTCCGGGAGATGACAGAGGCAAAGCTGCACGGATATGCGTTGCACCGACACCTAGACAAGTTTATCAGTGCGAACTTGCTGTGCGCAACCGAGACGGAGTGGTCAAGCTTTCGCAACTGGGAGAAGGCAGCTAGTGTTTCACCTCCGTGATTCGCTGATTTTTAAACTAACCCAGAGTTGATACGATCTGAGTGCGATCTCTCTCACTCATCGTCCGAGCAGGCAGCGATGTCAAATCAAGCGTGGCGATGATTGAAGGGCGAGTCGATGACAAGTAGCACCGTCACGATGGAGGTCAAGGATGTGAGGGAATCGAGGAGTGGTAGCTTGTCAACCATCATATGTTGATCGAGCGTGACACATCTGAATGAATACCTTTATTCAAGTTGATCTCGGCATTGATTATTGTTGGTGTTATGCATCAGGAGGCATCAGCTCGTCCGTATCGATGCACTCGTCATTGATCTAGAGAAACGTGGCGAGACAGAGCGACTGGCTGACTGGCTGTCCATGTGGCACGACGCTCGTTGCTGAGTTCTGCGACAGCAGGTGCTCGTTGGAGTCCGAATGCTGGCTGTTGTGCAGCGGATTATGGTCGTGCCAAATTTTTGATGAGCACAGTGATCGGTGTGGGTTTGGCTTGCTCAATGAATGTGTGGAGGGCATATGAAAGGAAGAGAACGAGAACACTCACAAGCTGATTCGACACCAAGACACCAATTAAAGGCGTAGGACACGAGTGCTGGACACTTTGTGTTGTGCGGTGTGGAGAAGCAAGAACTGGAGGCACTGGACATCGAGTTGCTCGGCGTCGCTCGCACGACCTTTGGTCAAGAATGCTGCGGACGTGAACGCCAAGGATGCAAGCGGGTTGACGCCATTTATGAGAGCTGCCAGGAATGGGTATCTTCAAGTCATTCGCATGCTTGCGAAGCGCGGCGCCGATGTGAGCACCACGAATCCTAGCGAACGGACGGTGTTGATGCGAGCTGCTGTGAATGGCCAACAAGATGTTGTTCGCTTCATAGTAGAGTGCAGTGCTGATGTTAACGGTAAGTAAATAGGAGGGATGACAGCGTTGACGTGGGCTGTAATGCACGGCCACATGGACGCTGTTCGCTACCTCATCGGACGCGGCACTGATGTCCTCGCTGAGGACAAGTACGGAAATAATGCTACCCCACAAATCACGGAGCCGATGCCAATGCCAAAGACTCAAGTGGATCCACTGAATTGGTGCCACCCGCCTTCTTCGGTGGTATGGACGCTGTTCGCTTCCTTGTGGATCACGGCGTCGATGCCAACAGCAGGAAGACATGCGGGTTTACTGCACTGACGCAGGCTGTCGAGTGGGGTCACATTAATGTGGTTTGCTTTCTTTCGGAGCATGGCACTGACGTCAATACCAGCGGCAGGGATGGAGCCACCGCGTTGATGATGGCTGTCAGTTCAGATTAAACTGACGCTGTTCGCTTTTTGACGGAGTGCGGAGCTGATGTCAATGCGTCGGGCAACGACGGGACACCGCGCTGATATGGGCCGCAGTGAAGAATCGAGCGGAGGCTGTTCGATACCTTGTTGCGAATGGAGCAGACGCCGATGCTGAACATCGAGAATGGGAGACAGGCATCAGCATCGCAGAGAAGAACGGTCGTCACGAAGTGGTACGTGCGCTCACATGACGTGAGGAAGCAGCCAGTCGCTATTTCAGCCCACGCGCGTCAGGTTTCACAGCGGACTGTTCCTTGCGGCAATCAAGCTTCTTCTTTCTTGAAATGAGTTTCCGCGGCTCATGAAATTAGGAGATTGTGATACCAAGGCGAGTAAGAGACCTGGCGCCGCATTCCACGTCAAGGAAGCGAGTCGAACTCATGGACTCCTGCCTACATTGTTCGTGTGAATCACCTCCGTTGTGAGCCTGTCTGTCGAAAAAGGAAAATGCACTCGCATCATCAGCAGAGCGACCTGGTCTCTTGAATGCGCACTGGGTTGTCTATTGGACAACGATGTCTTGTGAGAGATCCATGCCCGATAGGAGACACCTGACAGAAGCACTTGCGGCCAAGCGCAGGTAGTGTGTGTGTGTGTGTATCTCTCGGTCCGTCGTCATGCTGCTTGTCAAGGGCGAATCGTGCGCACGAATGCTCCTGTCAAAAATCTCGAGTTAGATGGCTTCACTTTCGTGCGAACTTAGTGATTGACAAGCGAACTTACCAAACTCCCAGTGTTGTGTGTGGTTCACGCTCGAAACGCCGTCGGCCACTGGTCGCCGAGGCATACAAAAGTCCATATTAGAACCAGCGGCTCGGCGACTTTCGACGATCAACATGGGCCGAGCGCAGCGCAGCCGCAAGACGCGCGCGCACGCGGCCGCGGCGCACTCGACGGCGCAGAAGAAGCAGCAGCAGGCAGCAGAGCCTACGGACATCGGCGCGGCGGCTGTGGCGGCGGCGTTTGCGGACGCGGACGCAGCGGAGGAGCTCGTGCCGCTGGACAACGAGGACAGCGGCGACGAGGGCGATGTCGCTGGCGGCGCGGCGCTGAGTCGCGGGCAGCGCAAGCGGCTGAAGCGGCGCAGCGCCTTCATGAAGAAGATGGGGCTTGTGCGGCGCGTGGCGCAGGAGAAGCAGCAGGCGAGCAAGCAGCAGGTGGACGGCGCGTTCGCCGACATCGCCGAGCTGCAGGCGTCGCTCTTCCAGGCAGACAAGGACGCGGCCGCCAAGCTGCACCAGGCGAGCAACAAGGCGGCGGACGGCGGCAAGAAGCGGCGCATGAGCGGCAAGCAGCGGCAGAAGCTGGCGGTGCGCGAGCTGGGCCAGCTGCGCGCCGTGCAGACGCACCCGAGCTTCCAGGGCGACCCGTTCGCCGCCATCCAGCTGCACCTGCAGAACACGGTGGTCAAGGCCAACGAGGCCGCCATGGCCGCGACCGCGCCGAGCAAGGCCAAGAGCAAGGGTATGGAGGTTGAGTGACCGTGCCATCGGTCTCTTATGGAAGCGCGCGGCGCGTGAATAGATGTGTGAACGCAACACCGCAAGATGGTTGGTATATGTAAATGTATAGCGGAGGCACGACACAACTCACGAGCGCTCTCACGACGGCCGACACGTCTACTCGGTGTTGCAGAGCAGGCAGACGCCGCGCAGACCCCAGTGGCGCGGCGGGCGGCCCGGCGGACACTTCATGGTCACCATGAAGATGAAGTAGCGGTCGGTTCGCGTCGAGTACTTGTAGCACGGACACTCGAAGGGTCCGGCGGCGCCGTACAGCTCGCGCCGCGACTTCATCTCCAGGTCCTTGGACATGCTGTTGACGTGCAGCACTGGCAGCGACGTGAACAGCTTCTTGGGCTCCGACTCGACGATCGTGCCGTCCGACTTGCTCCACGTCGCGCCTTCCATGAACAGACCGTAGATGTACACGCCCTCTCCGGGCGGCGCGCGCACCTGCTCGGCGCGCTCGAACTGCGTCACCTCCGTGTGGTACACGACGTCGTCCAGTGCCCACTTGTCCGTCTTGGAGTGCTTGCGCGTCACCTCCTGCTTCATGGCTGTGAGCATGCCCTGCGGATTGAAGAAGCCCGTGAGCCAGAAACAGTTTGGCCGCCGCGTGTTGAGCCACGTGCGGTTCTGCTCGTCGCGAGACAGCAGCGACGAAAACCAGAGCCCGAGCGTCGGAAGGATCCACGAGAACTCGTCACCCACGGACGTCCGAAGCCATGCTGGCGGCACCTTGGCGTCGAAGATGGCGTCCAAGGTCGTGCTCAGCTCTTCCGTCATCACGACCTCGCCGCGAATAGCCATCTGCAGCTGCTCGAGCATGTTGCGCACCTTGCCGATCACTCGCTGAAGCCGCTGGATCTCCTGGAAGAGGAAGATGTTGAGCGGGATGGCGAGACCACCCAGCTTGTTGATCTTGGCCTTGTAGTCGTCTTCGTTGTAGTCTTCAGGCAAACGCTCCAGCAACTCGCGAGCCTTATCACACACGACATCTTCACGAGAGACGCCAGAGGACCCGCCGCCGCCCTTGGGCTGGGTGTCGGCAAGCGTCGTCAGCAGCGTGTTGACTTCCTTCACTCGGTACGTCAGGTCGGCGTTCGGGTGCAGTCCGAAGATCTCGGGCGAGTCGATCTCGGGAAGCGTCATGCAGAAGCCGCGGTAGTCGTCGATGTTGTCTGCCACTGGGATCCGGTAGTTGAAGTCGCCCGGGAAGCGGAAGATGGGCTCCGCCGGGTTGTAGCTGAAAGACGTAGCGCACACCTCTGGTGTGAGGCACCACTCGGCGTAAAAGTTGAATAGACGCCGGTCCATGTTGTCTGTAATCTTGCCACCGTACTGCACCTCAGCCACCATGTACTGGAGCGTCGGCCACGAGATTGGTCCGTTGTACAAGTGCTTCTCCAGGAAGATGGTGCAAGCGGACAAGTCGCCGTTGTTGTACTCGTACGGGATGCCCCAGCCGAGTGGGCCGAACTTCTTGCGCTCGATCGCAATCGAGTGCAGGAAGCACAGGTTGAACAGCAGCTGCCGCCACTGGACAGTCTCGACGCGCTCGAGCTTGTCCTGGTCCACCATCACAGTGTACGAGCGCAGCAGACCGGCGCGTAGACCCTGAGGAGGTTCGTTCGTGACCTTGGTGGACATTTGCAGCAGACCCAGTGGGAACTGGTCGTTCGGCAGCGCTGTGAGGAACAGCCGAAAGCCAGGATCCATCGTCTCGACGAGCTTGAGAAGGATGTCTTCCAGCTGCTCCATGAGCTCGAGGCCCAACTCGCAGTTTTGCAGCAGCACCCACGTCCCGTTCACAACGGCAGCATTGATCGCCTTCAGTGCCACAGGCTCCTGTCCTTCGCCCATCGATACAACAGCAGGCGACGGGTGCTTTCGCTTCCGGGCAAGCTGCTCGATGCTCTCTGTCGGGTCGGCACCGATCGACAGCAAGAAGATCACGGGCGTCTCGGCTCGCATCTCCTCAAAGATACTCTCAATTGTGTCAGTGACAGGCTCAACGTACTTCGGACCCATCTGCTGCGTGTTGCGGATGAATTCCTTGGTCGTGAGGATTGTTCGGTCCATACGCAGCGATCGAACCAGAAGGAGCTTGTAGTACGGCCCGATCGTCTCGTTCTCGGCGATTCGCGTCTCGTAGTCCGGGATCATGACTGTCTCAGGCTCATTGTCCTCGTACCATCGGCGCCACATGCCTTCGTTCGACGACATTTCGTGCGGCAGGTTGGCAAAGAACTTGCAGCTCTGCGCGAGCTCGATGATATTGAGCCACGCTTCGTTCGAGAGCCACGAAAAGGGTTTCCTTCGCACCGAGTTGATATCGAGCGCAGCACCACCACGGGTGAGCAACACGACCTCCTCCCGCGTCAGCAGGTTGTCAGTGACCAGGATCTTGAGCGTGAGCAGCAGTACAAAGGTCAGCTTGTCGCGCTCATAGAGCCCGCGGTTAATGTAGCGGTATACAATGTACGTCATGCTTTCAATGATGTTGGCGACGCGTTTGGAGGCCAGCGCCGCCTTCTCCGCCACGTCCATGGACTTCATGAACAGCGCCAGGAACTGGTTCAGTGATGTCTGGTACATGCAGTTGATGAGCGACGTCTCGACGATTGAGAAGTAGAGCACGGAGCCGCGTGTTGCCACGGGACGGAACTGCTCGCGCTTCTCGTTGATGGACTTGCGCGTATCGGCGGCTGCCACAAGCTTGTCTTTGACCTCGCCAGCCTTCTCCTTCGTGTTCGCCAGCACACCAATCAGTTCTTCGTCTTCTAACAGATTACCGGTATTCGACGTCAAGCGCTCGAGCAATGACGCGTCGAGTGCCAGCAATGACTTGGTGTTCATGTTGACGTCCTCGAGCACTTGTGCGAGCTGCTCTTCCAGTGCTTTCTGCTCCTTGCCGATCACGCGACCGAGAAGCTGCTCCTCCAGTCCCTTGATGGTAACCGTGAAGTCGATCACCGTGGTTTTCGCCTGCAGCTCTGGCCCGAAGTGCGGGTTCGGCAGACGCGTGATGAAGTACATGGAGAACGCAGGGTTGAACTCCATGTTCTTGTCGGACACATTGATGGACATACTGCGGCCCTTGATGATAATTTGTCGCTCCAGCACAGGATCCAACATCGGGTCGATCTCTTCTTCGACTCCAGCCACGATCAACGCCTTGCCCTCACCCATACAGAACTCGAGCTGGTCTTTGAGCTTTGGATGGTTCAGTGAAGTTGTTCCGTAGCTTGGTACTCGGTCGGCCTCCTTGTTCTTGATCCATGAGAGCGCCTGACCCTGCGGATCTACCAGAAGTGGGTAACGTGACGAGCGTGTCACCATGATACCGTTCTGGATGGACAGCGAGTCCGTCGGTAAGCCCTGCATGTTCCAGTCTCCAACAGTGCCAATGTCGACCAGGAAGTTGATCACGTCCATATCAACAGTCACGGGCACGCTGCGCTGTTCGCAGTCAGCAATGAACTTGCTCTGCACCATGTACGAGCGGAAGTCCTGGTTGAATGGACCGCAGTATGACACGAACGCACATGCCACAGCACAGTCGCCGACTAGTCGTCGCTTCAGATCCGCAAAGTTGTTCGAGTCATCCGTCCAACGCACACGTTCGCCTGCAAGACCATTGATCAGATCCGACGCTTGCTGCATCTTGCGCGCGAGCGCGTTTGCACCGTCCTCAATGCGCTTCTTCTCGGACATCTGAGACTCAAACATGTGTTGCAGTTCAGCCAGTCGTTCCTTACACTTGGACAGACGCTGCTCGGCAGCGTTGAGAGCCTTGTTGGCCGCTTCCATCTGCCCTTCGGCGATCATTAGCGCCTCGAGCTTGGGCTTCACCACCTTTGACGCCTCGTGGTAGAACTTCATAGCGCGCACCCACGTGCAAAGACCTTCGGCAGCAAGAGAGGCGTTCTTGGCAACGCTCGGCAGGAACCCTTCAAGCTCCATGTACGGCGAGAGCAGCTCGATCGTCTCCTCGTTGATCATGTCCTTACCCACAGCACCAAACTGCTGCACATTCTTGAGGAAGTTGGAGTCGCTCATGACTGACTGGGCGTACGGAGTGAACGAAGTTTCGATGAAGTCGATCTCCTGCTTGGCCACGTTCAGCTTCGTTGGCTTGACCGGGTTCAACTGGTTCTTGAATAGGATCAACACACCGTCGAACACAAGACGAATGATATCGGCAGGCTTGGCGAGCTTCTTGATCTCACCAATATGCGCAGGCTTGATCGAGTCGATGGCTGTCTCGGCTTCCTCAACGAACGGCTTGGCTTTAGCCAGATCCCGTTCACACAACTCTTTCTCAGCGGAGATGCGCGCAGCGTCTTCTTCACACTTGTGCTTGATCTGTGAGACCTGCTCGCCTTCTTTGTGAGCCTCGGCGGACGACACTTGCAGTGACTGGAGCATCGCGTTTGTCTCCTCTGTCGCCTTCTCGAGCTTTACCTGCTCGTCTGCGAGCACCACAGACATCGCTCGCACATCCTCAGCTCCCTGGATTAGTTTCTTCAATCCCAGGTTCACGCGCTGCTCTTTGACCTTGATCTCGTCCAACTTCACTGAGTACATCTTCTTGTAACTCTCAATGAAACTCAGGTATGATTTGGGTGTCTGGTACACACGACGCCGCATCTTCTGGAAGTACTCGTCGCACAAGTCGGTCACCATGCGGTGCACCATACCCATGTGCGTCATAAGTGCCAGCTTGGTCGCAGCATCGCACTCGATCGGATAGTCCTGGATAAAGCCCTTCGACACGGCGATCAGTGCATCTTCGGGCCACGGCAGGAACCAGTCAATTGTCGGGCCGCTGATAAGACCCGGGAACTTGCGTGCGCGATCTGCAAACTTGGCATTCAGTGGTGACATGCACAGCACAACGTGGAGGTTGTCCCGCACGCAGTCAGTGAAGTACTGCTTCAGATTCGTCTGGTTCTCTGCTTGACCTGGACGCTCCTTCACGAACGAGTTGCGCAGATCCGCAGTCATGGCCATCATCTCGTCCTTGGCGAACAAACCAGCAACTTCGCCCGTCATGAGCACCGAGTTGATCAACTCCAAGAAGATTTCGTTCTTGATCTCAGCGTCCGTGAACAGGAACGTCGTCGACTTGCGCTGGTGACCCGCCGACTTATAGAGCAAGCGGATATCGTCCATGAACGAGTTCGTGTTGTACGTCTTGGTCAGCACGACCTGGAAGATCGCTGAGCCGGCCATGTACGCTGCCAGTCGGGTCAGTGACTGTTTTCCCGAGCCACCGACACCAACGAGCAATGCGGAGCCTCTCGGCATCTCAAGCAGCCGAGAAATCCGCAGTAGATGACCCAGTGCGTCGTCGAAGAGCACAAGGCGCATGCTGCGTTGCGGGAAGTCCGTGTTGTACTTCTCTAAGAACTCGAGCACGCGGTGGCGAATGTCTTCGATCGACCCGCCTGGCTCATAGATCTTGAGCGCAGCATCTGCAACTGCGCCATCTTCGTCCTCCTCCGGGTCACGGAGGAAACTGACCATGTTGTACGACTGCCGACTGAACACCTCCATCTCTTCACTGAAGTGGCCCTTGATTAGCTCGCGCATGTACGCGTTGTAGATGTCCTTGTCCTTGTGGTTGGTCAGCTTGTCACAGAAGACGCGATCGCACTCGTGCTTCCACGTGAGCAAGATCACTTGCCCTGGGTCCATCTTGTCAATCTTCTTTTGTGTCACACGAATGCCACCACCGCTAGTGAACGTTTCAGGCGGCGTGAGCAGCACGCCCTGGAACACGCGGCTCAACTCGCGCATGTTGAAGATGTAGTGGAACTTGGCAGGTGTCGGTAGAAGCTTGGCCTTGACGTAGTTCCACAGGTCGATCGTCGCGCGGGTAAGCTTGCCAACCACCTGCAGTGCGTCCTTACCATACGTCTCTTTGTCGAACCGGCCAGCAAGCATCTGACCGTAGATATCATCGATGGACGTGAGCGACGGCAGAATGAGGTTGAATAGGAAGAACTGCCGCTTGAGGCGGTTGGGAATGTCGTTGCGGCCTCCGCCGGGGTGGCCCATTGCGCCAACGTACTGGAGGTCCTCACACACTTTGAAGTCACCACGGCGGTCTTTGGCAAGGAAACAGAAACCGCTCAGCTCAATGATCATGCGCACGATCTCGAGCGTCGGCTGATCACCCCAGGCGTTCACTAGCGGCATACTCAGATCGTCAAGGAAGACCGTCATTTTCTTGCCGCCGGGTGGACCGAAGCTCTTGCCGCCGCGCTTGTCCAGCTCAGACTCGATGGCATTCTGAAACATGAAAGGCGTCGTCGCACTGGAGAAGTTGACGCGCTTGATCATCATCGTGTCAGGATTCAGGTCGTTGAAGTACATAAGCGCCGACGACGTCTTGGCCGTACCGGGACCTCCGACCATGAGCACAGCCTTGCGTTGCTTATGCAGGTTCTCGATCAGGTATAGCGTACGCACCGAGTCCATCGTAGGCACGAGCAAGTTCGAAAAGTCGAGTTGCTTGCTGCCCTTCGGGTATTCCCACTTTGCTGGTCGCCACAGCTTCCACTCGAAGCTTTGAGGGTCCACGTAGTACTCGTACACGGTCTGCCCGGGCTCGCACTTCGGCAGCAGCGAGTTGTCGTCGTACTGGCGCAGCCACTCGTCGAACTTGTTGCGGTCTTCCTGCTCGAGCAAAGACCCAAGCGACCAGCAGATGCAGTACAGATACAACTTCTCGAGCTGGATCGCTAGCTTGGCTGGGTCATCCGGAGTGATGTTATTGCCGTGCTCTCCCATCAGCAGACCTGTCAACAGATTGAACAGCCGAGATGCCTGCCCAATACGCGAGACGGGCATGACACCGTCCGTGTTGCGGTTCAAATAGTCGAAACAGTGCCCAGGGTTGATGGGTGTGTTCTCGCCCATGTACTTCATGAACAGCGTCCGCAAGATCCCCTGCTGACTCTCGGGACGCTTTCGGATCCATGCCTCAACCACAGGTGCCCAATCCAGGTCCGTGTCACTGATAAACACGATACCAGCTCGAGAAACGGTGGCAGGACTGGCGTTCACAAGCGTCTCAACCTCGAACATGAGCTTGACGTTATCCGTCATAGGCATGCGATCACCGTTAGCAAGCGTCAGGATCTTGTTGTCGTCCAGCACCGTGTTCAGATCTTCGATCCAAATAGCATCCACGGGTCCGTCGCACGTCATCCACATGATGAACTTGTTGCTCTTGTTGTTGTACTTGGCCCACATGGCCGCGAAGACGCCCGTGGTCCATTCGCCAGACAAAGGGTCCACTTCGCCGTACATTTCAGCGGCGCGGATGGCCTTGGGATTCAACTTGGACTGCTTGTGCGTGATTGTCGTCGTGACAGTCAACGCCTGCATCAGCATGTCGAAGATCTTGGTCTTGCCGCCTCCCGTGGGACCCACGAGCATAATGCCGTGGCGCACGAGCTGCGTTTCGTACAACTGAATTACCTTGTTGAACCATCCAGGGTGATCAACCAGTCCTGCCTTCTCAATCTCGACCTGCAGTGCTGCCTGCAATTCGGGGTACGATCCCTTTGGTGGGAACTGGATCGTTGGGAACAGATCCGCAAGCAACGACAGGAACAACGGTACATCCTGGGCGACGAGCTTGGACAAGTTCATATCACGCAGCGTCTGGTATAGTAGCTTTGCTTCCGAGTCGTTGCGGTTGTCGCGCTTGATCTTACCAGCACTTCGCAGAACGGCCAGAATGTTTCGCAGACCCCAGTCGTAGTGCTTCTGCGCCGACAGCTGCTCCTTACACGTGTTGTACAGGATGAAGAACTTCTTGGCGAGCTCCTGATACTCGGAGTACCCGACCGAACATAACTTCACCTTCATGATGATCTCGAAATCGGGAACCATCATGGCGACACCTCGGAACAAAGCCTTGAGGTTCTCAGGCAGTTCCTGACGACCGGCATAACCCGGGTTCATGGTAATGAAGTAGCCGCACACGGGCGTCAGTAGGATGTTCTGCGGGTCGCCGGGGAACTGGAAGTACTTGGCACCCGTCTTCTTGGCGTTCTGGATCGCGAGCACCTGCTGCGCCACCACCGATAGCACTGGCAGCAGAATCCGGTTGAACTCATCGAAACAGCCCCATAGACCACCTTGGCACAGACCCTTGAAGATCTTGGCGCAGTCTGTGTACTTTTGCTGGTCGGTACAGTTCGTCACGACGACGTAGATGCCGAGCGTACGACCGAGATCCTTGACGGTCTCCGTCTTGCCCGTACCAGCAGGACCAGCAGGCGCACCACCAAAGTACATACCAAGTGCCTGGGCGAGCGTGATATAGCAACGATCCGTCAAAGGAGTCACCACCAGTCGCTCCTTAGACCCGAGGTACTCGTACTGGTAGTTGAAATCCACATCCGTGATGGAGATGACGCAGGCACCGTCCGCGTTGAACTCGTCGCTGTTATTAGGCCGCCAGTAGAAGCGAGCCTGCTTGAGCCACTCGAAGTCGTTCGGATCCGAGATCTTCTTCTGCTTGTACAGCGTCACAAGGTCTGTGATGACATCGCGCTGGTGCACGTGGATGGTCACGAGCGTCTCGATCTTGACGCGGTTCTGTTTCGACCCGAGGTCTGTCAGACACCAGTTGGACAGCTCTGTCAGCACCATCGCCTGTTTGGTGCTTGTGTCCTTCATGATGTTCTTTTTGGCGCGGCATTGCTCGAGCGCCGTCTGGATGTCGTACGTCCACATCATTTGGATTCCCAGCAGCGAGAACTGCGCCACATAGCGGTCCACGAACTCGCGGAGACGCTTCAGATCGTTTCCGACCACACCAATATCCATCGCGCACTGGCGACAGATGTCCTTCATGGTAATCTGCATGTTCCGCAACAGCGTCGCAAGCCAGTCTTCGATGTTGCCCTGAGCCTTGACAACCTGCGAGAAGCGCACTTCTTCGACGCCTGAAGTCATCGTGTGGATGATCGTCTTGTCCTTCTTGTCGTGGTACACCTTCTCGATCGAGTCGAACACTTTCTCGTAGTGCTCGTTCATACTCAGCGGGTCGCTGCCCTGCGAGAGGATCATGAGCAGACCCGGGTTCGACACAAAGTAGAAGCGCGGGAACTTGTTCCGCTTCTGCTCCAGGTATCCCTCGAGACTCTTCTGACTCTTCTCCAGCTCCGAGTACATGGTTGGCAAACACGACTTGAGCAGCTCGTTGCAGCAACACAGCACGACGTTCTTGATTTCGACCGACTTGCTCATGATCTTGGCCCAGTCCTTGTCCACCTTTTGGAACTTCTTTGCCTCCATCGGCATCTGCTTGGCGATATCGCCGCCCATAAAGACCGACTCAAGCGAGCACCACAGCATTTGCACTTTGATCCATCGCTCCAGAGTCTCGGATGTGTCGGAGAGCTGCTCGAGCTTCTGCTGTGCAACCTCCTTGAAGGGGAGAACATGACGCATGGACAGCATCGTTTGCAGGTTCATCTGCGTCTCCTCCAGCTCCTCGACGATGGGCACCACGGCCTTGAGGATCGGAATATTTCGGTTCTTCCAGTCGTTGAACTGGAACTCTTCCGTCTCCCAACGAGCCGTGATCTCGCCAAGCTGCACCTCGATTTTGAGCTGTTTATCTGCACCGTCCGTGATCTCCTCAATGTCCGCCTTGTAGTGCACAATGTTGGCGTCCATGAGTGCCTGCAGCTTGAAGTCGGGTGCCGTGACGTCCAAGTGAGTGCCCGTTTTCTCCATGACGGCGTCCCAGTGACGAGGCTTAATTGACTCCTTGCTCAGCTCCTGCAGCAGTGGGAGAACGTCCGTGAACTCGTCGATCATCTTCTTGAGATCCGTGTACGCCTCCCACTCGCGCAGCTTAGCCGGCATCTTCTTGCAACGAGAAGAGAACGAGTCCACCTTCTCTGTCATGGTCTGGACGCGCTCTGCGACCGACAGCCACGGGATCTGCTTCCACTCCTCGATCGTGTTGAGCACATCTGTGTACAGTCCGAAGAGCTTGTCCTGCAGCTGGAGCTCCTTCTTGGTCGACTCGAGCTCCGGGTACGTCGTGCGCGGCAGCGCAAACAGCTCTTCGCCCGACGAGTACAGCTCAAACTTGCGCTCACGGATCTTGTACTCCTCCTTGTACCGGTTCAGGCGCTCGACGGCCTCTGCAGGAGGAATGCCAATCACCATCGGGCCATTTGCGAGGTAGTCTTCGCGGAAGTGCTTGACGTCCACAATGAACTCCTTGATATCGCGCAGTAAACCGCGCTTGAACCCTGCCTGTGTCTTGCTGAGCTCGTCTGTGCGCGTCTCGGCGTGGTGGATAAGCTTGCGCCAGTTGCTGCGCAGCACCGACTTCTGGTCCATCTCTTCCTTCTCCATGAACCCGTCGGGCAAGTAATACTCGAGCATCTCGTACATGTCAAGCACCGGGTTGATCTCCATGTTGATCCCGCTCTCGCGAGCGCGCACTTCCTTCAGCAGGTTCATCACGAAGCGCAACGAGTCCAGGTCGATCACCTTGCGGTTCAGTTTGCCCATCGTCGAGCGGAAGTACTCGGTCAGAGACTCCATCTTGCGGCGCGCCTGGTTGTGCAAGTTGTCCGAGAACTTGAGCTTCCACTGCGAGCACTCGTGCTTGAGCTGCAGCTTGATGTTGCGGGTGCTCAGTGACAGTGCGCCGATGACATGAACCGGCGTCAGGCTCGAGATCTCCTCGTCAATCTCCACGAAGGACTTGAGTTTCTTCTCAAAGTCTTGCAGCTCTGGGTTCTTCTTTAGGAAGTCCTCGTATGCCGTGTCCTTGTTGTCCATCCAAAGCCACTCGTACTTCTTGAAGGAGCCGAGGTACTCGGTGACATTGTTGCGGAGGCCTTGCACACTTCCCGTAAGCAGCAGGACCACTCGCACGATCTCAATGTCCTTCGTGATGCGGTCGAAGAACGTGATCTTCCCGGCATTTGACGCTGCTCCCGTTCCGTTGATGCCGCTCGAGTTGCCTCCCCCAGTGGAGAAGTCGCTCTGGCCCCAGTCGAGCAACTCCTTGGAGCAGCTGAGCACGGTCTGAGCCGCTTTGTTGATCGCGAGCTGGATCTCATCGAGTGATGGATGCAACTGGACTCGCGGAACACTCAGGAGCACGTCCACCTCGAAGAACGGACGCTCAATCGTGAAGACAGTGGCGATTGCACGCGATGCCACACGCTTCTTGACAGTGTTGAGCGAGTTCTTGGTACTGTGCAGCAGCGCCTGGTACATGAAGTGGTTGTAGTGCTTCTTGAGCTTCATCGCCTCGTCGTTCGACACGCCCTCAATGTGCGAGTCCAGCGGGTACTGCATGATGATCTTCAAGAGGTCCTCCACCGCGTTCTCCACCTCAATGTTTTTCCCCTGCAGCAGCGCACCTGCACGCTTGATGTTGGTTGCTTGCATCGACACGAACTCTTCAAGCGAGAACGATTGGTCCACTGGAAGGTCCACCAGCATGGTCTTGGACACGATCCGCATGTTCTTCTCAATGCGGTTCTCGATGATGTCGTTGATGTTGGTCACCAGCTCCTCAAGATGTTGCAGTCCACTGTGGATGTGGTTCCTGTAAGCTTCGATGTTCATACTCGTCCATGTCAGCGTGATCATTCCGGGACGAAGTTTGAACTCCATGTCGTTGAAGTGCGGGCGAAGAAGCATCGCCGTGACCGGGATCACCTTGCCCACGATCCGATCGTACTCGGACAGCGCGTACTGCAGCTCATTGTAGTAGTTCTTGAACTTTTCTTCTTGGAGCAGCACGATCTTGGCAGCCTCGGGGATCTCGATGCCCATGCGGTCGAGACATTTTGCCTCGCGCAGCAGCTGCAGGATCTCCGGGTCAAAGTTTACGTAGAGCTTGTTGTCTTCTGGGTGGCGAATGATCAGCGTTGCCTGCAGTCCGGCCTTGGCGGTATCGATGTACTGCACCCACGCCTGGTACCAAATGTACTCGAACGCCACGAGTGTCCGCGCCACCTTGTTATACATGCGGATGATGCGCTTGGCATCCTTGCTAGCCAGCACGTTCTGATTGGACTCGAACTTCTTCATCGGCTCCTCGATGCGCTTGAGCAAGTGCCTCGACCATGTGATGTTGCCCGCAACTGGCGGCAGATTGCGAGGGTACGGCGGGTTCTGCTTGTACTTCTCATACTGCTGCAACACATGCTCGAGCTCGAGTCCATAGTTCTGGAAGATGACATTGAACTTGGAGTCCAGGTCCGACTTCAGGTTCTCTCGCTGGAGAATGGTCTGGAACTTGCGCAGCAGGTTGAGTGAGTGCTCGATCGACGTGATGTTCTCGAACGAGTCGTTGATGAACTTCTGCAGCAAACCCTCAAGGTCTGAGATGCGCACGTTGAACTCGACGTAGTCGCGGTCGAACCGGTTGTTCTTGTAGTCGAGCAAGTCGTGGTTCCGGTACTGGAACTCGCGGATGATCGAGTTGAACTTGGCAATGATATCCTCCATGCCCTCGAGCTTGTGCTGACCCAGCGATGAGAACTGGTGGATCGTCGTGAACATGTCGATGAGCTTCATCACGCGCCTGCAAAACAGATCGAACTTGCCAAAGATTTTCATCTCGTTGAACTCGAACTGCTTGCCCTTCGGCGTCGCAAACAGCTTGTCCTTGGTAACGCGGTACTGCTGCTGGTACGCCTCGTTGAGCTTCAGACACGAGTCTAGGTGCCTCACGAGCTCCTCCGGGTCCTTGTCCCACATGACTTCATACGACTCGCCCCCCGTCACGCAGTGCTTGCAGTTGGCGATCATTTGGTTGGTGATCTTGGTGAACAAGTTAGCCATGCGGTCCGTGGTGTTGTAGTACCGCGCAATGGAGTGAATCATCTTGATGGAGTTCATGAGCGCCGGCAACGTGTCGATGATGGAGCTCGGCGTGCCGTTGTAGAGCGGCACGATGAACTTCTCGAGTGTGAACAAATATTTGACGTTGTCCTTGGCCTCATTCGCGGCCTCTGTGATGCCGATATCGATCTGCTTCCATCGGCGAAGCAAGGTCTGGATGCGCTGTTTGGTGTCGTCGCTCACGCTCTTCGTTGTCCGACTCAGCACACTGAAGACGTCCTTGTACTCGTTCATCTTGAGCTGCTCTGTGATGCTAGTGAGTCGCTGCATGCGTCGGCGCCAGTACTCCAGCTCTCCCATCGGCCCATCGTCGTCAATGACGGGATCTGTGCTTCCGTTCTTGCCATCGTTGACGGTGTTCGTCTCGAGGTACGTCGAGATGACGTCGCACCACTCCTTCAGCACTTCCTCGTAGTGCGCAATGAGTCGCGGAGAGTCCGTCACCTGCAGGATTCGCGTCCCGTTAGTGCCCTGAGTGGCGTTGCTCGCGGTCTCAGCAATGATCTCGCGGTCCGGTCGCCGCAGCTCCAGTCCACTGTCCATGCTGCTGAGCGCCTCCTTGAGGTCGTTGGCGAACTTGTCCGACTCGGCCATGAACTCGACCTTCATGTCCGTGTCCGCCTTCCCCCACTCGTCCTTGGCCTTGAGAAGCGGCGAGAAGAGCGCGTTGATGGTCGTCTCGAGGTCGCGCAGGATGTTCGGCGCCAGCTCTCCGTAGCAGATCGAGTTATCGCTCGACTTCTGTACGTCCACGGGTTTCCCGTCAGCTGTCGTGCGCAGGAAGAAGCAGCACTTGGCGCGGATCGGGATCGTGTTGCCCAGCGACACGCACAGCTTGCTCACTGCTGCGTTGTTGCTCCCCGCACTAGCCGTTGCTGACCCTCCACTTGTGGCACTCGCCTCGACGATCCCAGGGCCTCCTCCGCCCGGTAAGAAGTGCACGAACACCTTGGACAACTCGCGGCCTGCCAACAAGTCCTCGAAGGCCTTGCGGACGTGCGGCGCGGCCAGGAAGTCGCTCACATCGCTCTGCGTCACAGTCGGCTCGAAAGTGTCGACGATCCGCTGTGCCACCCACTGCATGCGCGGGTTCCACATGCTGCTGGAGGTCCGGCGATCGCTCGGGGTCGAACCTCGCCCCTCGACATGCACCTGCGAACTCCCCGACGCTTTGCCAATGAGTGGAGACCGCTCGAGAGCCGCAGGTGCCGCCAGGGGAGTCGCCGGACGTGAAACGACGCGGCTCTTGGCGCCATCGCGCTGGATGCGGACCGAGTTGAAGGTTGAGAAACCGGTATTTCCGAAACGACGCCGCCCTCTGACGCTTGTGGACGCAGTTGACGCGGTGCAGCTGCCGTGTCGGTGTGTCCGATCGCGTGCAGACGTCCTCATCCATCTCGGCGTCTGCAGCTCGCGCGTGGATCGAAAGCCTTGCCAGTGATACACGACCCGGCAAAAGTCCTAGCGAGGGCGAGTTTCAATGCCGCAGCTCATCGTGAGGCTTCGCCCTCGAACGGACACTCTTCCCGCTTGCTGCTAACGTCGGCACTTTTAGGCTTCGACGGCATCTGTAAGCACCAGGAAGAAGAGCATCAATAGGGAAGGCGAATTGGACTGTGGGCTTGCGCTTGCGGCGCTAGGACATGCTGCGGATTGAGTCCTGGTCGGCCACTTTGCTGCTCAGCCGCGCGTTCCCCGTCCTGAACACGCTCCTGTACATGGACACGAGGATGCCGCTCTTGGCGAAGTCAGACGCCGACAAACTTTCCTGAGAGTTCGCGAGGCATGACTGCGCAGCTGCCGTAAGCTCTCGACGCGCGCGTGAATGCCCACTGCCTGTCGACGCAGCAGCCAAGTCTGGTCCTCACGCTTGTCGACCGCAGTCTTGCAGGTTGCCTTGGCTGGCGCGGGCATCCAAGAAGACACCGACAGGATGACGTCTGTCACTTGACGGCGTCGCAAAGTCGCCCCCCAGCGCGCGCAGGCGAGAGACCCGAGTGCGCATCGACGACACCAATGTGCTACTCGCTCAGGAACGCGAGCGCGTCCACCATCGTGAGGCTGTTGTCGCCCAGCAGCAGCAGCAGAAGCATTGACGATGCCATGGCGAGCAAGAAAGTGAATGGAGACTTTGAAACAGGACCGGGTTTTCGTGCAGTGGGCCGGGTTTTCAAATGTGCACATCGGGAACCCGGCCCGTTCCACTAAACCGGATCAGTGACCATTTGATGTTGAAGCCGACGTCAACTTGTCTTGACTTCGATCGTTGGCCGAGTTTGAGCGCCAGCTGTCGAGGCAACAACAAGGGGAGGTTGACTTCAACTCGAGTGGAGCTACTTGCTCATTTCATTTTATCATTTGCAGGACCCACGCAAGGGCTGTCCGAGCCTGGTCTAGCTCAATGCCATCAAGTCGAGCGTTCACGAGCATCTGCCGAGCCGATCAATTGATCTACCCTGCATGCGTTTGTGGTCTCTGGGCCTGTGGCTAGTCATGCGCTAATAAAGCGAGGAGATCAACGGGTGATATCCACGGCGAGGCAGCGCCTCAAACGGGATTGTTATCGAGGAGGATAACGTTCCAAGAAGCGCGTCCGCTTTGCCACAGCGCCATGATGTCTCAATCTGCTCAATGTCGAAAGTGGACGCCGTCTTGTAGATGCAAGCGAACCTGAAGAAGTCTGGAGAGCTGGAGCGCGTCATTTTTGTGAAGCGAGGTGCGACGACACCCATGATAGCGCTATGGGCCATCCAGAGGCCAAACAGTCAGCATGTGATAACATGACGGCCAACTGGTAGCTTCAACAAGTAATGCAGTCAAACAAACCGAGATCGGACGCTGCCAACCTGACGTCGTGTTCATTCGACTGACTCCAAGTGACGAGAACGATGCTCGACGAATGAGATCGCTCTCTGGCTGCTGTGTAACGCTGCTGGTGTTTTCACGACGCTTCGACGATGCTGCTGTCTCTCCGTGCTCACATGCCGGCGATACGAGGCGGCGGGTGGTGCGGCAGACGTCCTCTAATGAACCCGCCGAGGCCCTTCTGCCTCTCCTGCTGCTTCTGCATCTCGAGCGCTCGCACACGCGCGCCGTACTTGGACGCCACGTCACGGATCACACCGTCCTCGTCGCGGAACTCGCCGAGCACTGTGCGGAAGTCAGGCACGCGCTCCGACGCCAGCGCCTTGAGGAACGGGATCAAGTCCTTCAGCTCGTGGTCTTCGCGGTCGCGGCCATCCGTGAACGGCTTGACTGGGATGGCGTTCTCGGGCTGCAGCTGGTACGCCTCCGGGTCGTCATCCAGGATCACCACCTGCCGCAGGTCGCGGTTCAGACCCGACAGATCCTTCACGTGCGCGCCGTTCAGGTACCGCGTCGCGTCTCGAGACAGCACGTGCAGCGCACATTGCTGGTCGTCACCATGGCGGTAGAGCAATGCGTCAGACAATACTGAGCAGTCACAATGGGAATGCTACTAGCACGAACCTTGGGGTCCAGCTTGGCCACGATCTCTTCGGCGCCGTAGTTTTGCGAAAAGATCACGATCTCGTAGTACTGGAGCGACGACAGCAGTGTCAGGTGAGGGTTCGCATCACGCGAAATGCTAATCAATGGACTCTGAGCTCACCTGGCACAGCTCCTCGAGAAACTCGTCCACTCCCGGACGCTTAGCGTGGCGCCATCCGTGCTTGCGCTGGTTGTGCAGCGCGAACGTCAGCAAGAGAGCTCACATGGTCACAAGA
Organism: Phytopythium litorale; assembly: GCA_023338075.1. Taxonomy (NCBI): domain Eukaryota; phylum Oomycota; class Peronosporomycetes; order Pythiales; family Pythiaceae; genus Phytopythium; species Phytopythium litorale. The sequence goes on from JAADYB010000265.1 coordinate 20,681, forward strand.
ACACAGCAGGCGAGAGGACTCACGCTCCACTCCGAGTGCACCAGCGTGTCCTCCAGATCCAGCACGAGCACCGGAACGGGAGGCGTGTTGGCGGGCACTTGCGGGATCGGCCAGTCCTACCATTAGACACCACGGATCCTGATTAGAACCACGATCCACCGCCTTGGTTCCCACTCATTGTTTGCTAGGGTACCTACCGGCAGGAGCTTGGCGCGCGAGGGGTCGGTCCACGGCTTAAGCACCTCCTCGACCTTCTTGCCAGCAAAGGCGTAGATGTCGCCGAGGAAGGTGGCGCCCAGCGTGTCGGCGATGGACTTCTTGAGGCCGTCGTCCAGCACAAAGTGCCACACGATGGAGCCCGTGATGCTGCCGCCGAGCACCGCGAGCGATATCCGGCTAGGCAGCGACGCCGTGCGCACGCCGTGCTTGACGTCGCCCGCGCCGGCTTGCTTGGCCAGCTTGCGCGCCTGGCGCCGGGCCTCGCGCGGCACCACCTTGAGCGGGATGTCGCGGCCGATGTTGGCCAGGATCGCCTCGGCCGTCGGCGCCGCAGACGCGCTGGACGCCTCGGACGCCGCGGCCGTCGACAGCCGACGCACCGCCAGCGACGATGAGGACGAGGCCGCGCACTTGGCGGCGGCGGCGCAGCGGAGCACCACGCGCACGAGCATCTTCCCTGCGACTCCGGTCGGTCACTTCGCTTGAGTCGCTCTCCTTTGTCACAGGAGCTTTTGGACGGCATGGCACGCGCCACTCACCCCACAGAAAGGTGGTCGCGCGAAGGTTGGCAGAATGTGGCGCGAAGGTAATCGGAAGGTTGTGCGAAGGAAGCGAACAAGAGTCTTCTATTGAGAGGTGGTAATGTGCTGTGACAGTGGTGTGGTTTGCCAATTTTGCCAAGGACTTCAACATGATCTGAATGAGGAACAGAGTTGCATGCAAATGGAAGTTGTCGCTTTACCCACAGCCAACTACCATACCGCTTCAGTTGTTTTATTGGTGTTGCCGAAGAATCGAGGGTTCCAGGTGTGCTGAAGGCCGAGCGAAACAGCTTGCACTCGCGCTTGTTTATGGAGGTGGCGCGCCAGCAACCGTCTTCCAGTTGCGAAATGTTGACCACTCCGTCTTGGTCGGGCATAGAGAAATCGCGCTGATGAACTTGTCAAGGCCCCGGTGCAAAGCATATCCGTGCAGTGTTGCTTCGGTCATTTCGCGGGGTGTGTGCTCCAGATCAGGCAGCCTCAATGTGCGTACGCGAGCCTCTTTGACGATCAAGCAAAGCTTATTGTCTCGAGAACCAATCTGTTGGCTGGCAACAATGTGTTCGTGTACGAGCTCAATTCGCTGCCACAACGACTGGTAGAGCTGACAGATCTCAACCCGACCGTCGACTCGACCAAGGAGATTCCTCCTGAGCTTCCTCGAGAATCTCGTCAGGCAGTTCCCACAGAGGTTTTTCATCAGCTTCTTCATCTCAGACAGGAGTTCTGGGAGCTGGTTGGCTTTCAGGGCTGATCTGTCGTTCATTTTATTCACCGCAGAAATCGATTCCTCATCTGCGCTTGACCTCAAGGCATTGAGCTCGTCAACAACGGTCGAGGTCTTCATTCGCTTGGCAGGGTCATAGCAGCACATTTGGGTCACCAGCGACCATTCATCATCTGAGCAACCAATCGGTCGCGTTGGTAGGTTCCCTCTGGACAGATGAACTTTCACAACCGCATTGTCCAGATTACCCCATGGAAGCGGATGCGAACCCGCGCAACCAGACGCGTGGTGCAGTGAGCACACCACGCGCATCGCCTCGATGATGCACATCCCCAACGAGAACACATCCGACGCAAACGTCGGCGGTGCACCCTCTCCAAGGATACACTCCGGAGCCACCCAGTGCCACGCACCAGTGATCTGCGCACTCGACTCATCCAACACATCCACAGTCGAGCTCAATCCGAAGTCTGTCACTTTCGCCTTCTTGTCGCTCCCGATCACGATATTGTTGCCTTTCAGATCGCCATGAACAATGCCACGCTCGTGCAGATACTGGACACCCAACGCAGCTTCATGCAGCAGTCGCCACAACTCATCGGGATGCTGACGGAGGTAAGCCACCAGTGTGCCGTTCGTCGCGTATTCGCATACGAAGAAAGGAGACCCGACGTGGCACGCGCCGAACAATCGAACGATATGCGGGTGGCTCAGACCAAACCAGATGTCGACCTCTCGCTTGAACATCGCCATCGTCTCTGCTCGCTTCACTTTCTCGGTAGGGTCTTCTGAGGATATGATTCTTGCTGCCGAATGTAATCTCGACTCCCACGATGGAACGAAAGGCCTTGTGTTATTCGGTTCCGACATCACTTGCTTGACCACCACGTCCGAGTCCAGCCATTTCGCGCGATACACACTACCGAAGCCGCCTGTGCCCAAGTAGCCAGAAAAGCGGTCCAATTGCAACTCATACCACGGGATGAACCACACGGGTGTGCTGATTTCCAGACCCTCAAGATCCTCGTGACTCGCAACCTTGTCATACACCTTCTGGAGGACTGCGAGCTGGCCATCCGAATAGTTGGAGCTGCCCAAACCTATCTCGTGTTTCAGGAAGGCAAGAAACGCCGATCGATCCTCCACCGACTCCAGCTCGTTCAACAGCAGCCACGTGTTGGACACCTCAGACACGAAGAACTCGATCTGACGGGTACGTTGCTGTGCCCAGCGCTCTTCTCGCTCTTGTGCAGCACTGGTCGAATCGTCCAGCATTCTCCATACTACTTCGATGCGACGATGGAACGCGTGAATACTGTGGGTAGTCGTGCGTGTCGCCGACAGCTGCATGATCCGCGCCGGTTCTGCCGATTTGCGTGACATGAGAACGCCATGGAGGTCTTCCAAGAGTCCTTCAAAACGCTGAAGCGCAACAATGCGGTGGGTTCCGGTTTGTAAGTGGCAGTAGAGCTCACGGAGATTTTCAAACTCGAGGGTAAGATCCAAAGGTTCTGAATGCTCGTCGAAAAGGGTTTGAACATTTACCCATCGTTCCATCACTTGTCCGTTGTTGTAAGCTTCGATGGTTGATGTCGTGTAGGTCCCTGAAAGAGTCGATCTTCCGTGCGTTAGTGCGTCTTCCTTGGCGGCTAAACACTCGAGCTCGTAGACGACGGCTGTGATATTCATTCTCTTTCCAGGGAAGCGACAGCACATTTGGCAAACCAGTGTTCGCACATCGCTATCGAGACCGGGCGGCTCGCAGCGGTCTGCTTGCCGATGATCCTCTGGCCGCCAGTTTTGTTTATAGTATTCGACCAGATAATCCTCTTCATCTCTCCACGGAGGGTTGCCAGTCACTGCTTCCAAGATGCACATCCCAAGAGAGTACACATCCGATGCGAGCGATGCCTTCTGATTCTTCAATCGCTCCGGTGACTGCCAACGCATCGAGTCCTTCAGCATTGACGTAACGTCGGCAGGCAAGGATGTCCGAGCCGACAAGCTCAGCTCAAAGTTTGCCAATTTGACGAGCCAGTCACTTCCAACCAAAATGTTGCGACAGCGAAGATCTCCGTGGACGATCTTACGCTCGTGCAAGAACTCGAGGCCCAGCGCTGCCTGATGCAGAAACTTCCACATCTGCCGTCGATCCGCATCACACGATCTCAGGTATTCGTCAAGTGATCCGTTGCTTGCGTACTCGCACACGAAGAGCTGGAGGTTCCCATCATCGCATGCGCCGTAGAGTTTGATCACGTTCGGATGCCGCAACTGTTGCCACAGGCACACCTCATCGGCAAAGGTCGAGGTCGATGTCTCTGGCACAAAGAGTTTCACGACGACGTCGGCATCGAGCCACTTGGCGCGGTAGTCGCCCCCGACGTTTCCCATGTCAACGAGCTGCAGCAACTCGATCTCAAGCGGGGAGATTGTTTTGACTCCTCGGTGATTGGAAACTTCAGAAGTGACGCGAGTAGTGGTGCGTTGCCTGAGTTGGCGTTGCGGGGTCTCCTCGAATGGTGCGAGTACGCGCACGACTTCATGATGGTGTTTTGTTGCAGCGATGCTGATGGCTGTGTCGCCGTCTTGATTTCTACAAGTGGCGTTTGCTCCATGCGCAAGAAGTTACCGGACAACCTCCGCTCGATTCGATGCTGCAGCGTGTATCAACGCTGTCGATCCCCATTCGTTGATGGCGTTGACATCGGCGCCGCGGCTGGTGAGAAAGCGAACAGCGTCAATGTGACCTTTATCGGCAGCCTCCATCAGCGCTGTCGATCCGCAGTAGTTCTTGAAGTTGAGATCGACGCTAAGTCCGGTGAGATAGCGAACAACGTCAGTGTGGCCATGCTCGGCAGCTTGTATCAGCGCGTTCACTCCCAAGTAGCCATCGGTAGCGTTGATCTCGGCACCACATTCAACGAGGAAGCGAACAACGTCCATGTGGCCTTTCTTAGCAGCCTGAATCAGCGCAGCTGATCCGTTCACGTCGATGGAGTTCAAATCAGCACCACGTCCAACAAGGAACCGAGCAGCGTCGAGGTGGCCATTCTTCGAGGCAATGAGAAGCGGTGCCTGCCATCCATCCGCCGTAGCATCAACGTTGGCGCCACGTTTCATGAGGAAGCGAACCACACCCATGTGGCCATTCTCGATAGCTCGCATCAGTGCAGTCAATCCCCACGAGTCTTTGGCGTCTACGTTGGCGCCTTGATCAATGAGAAAGCGTGAAACCTCAATGCGGCCTCCCCTGGAAGCTCGCATCAGCGCTGTCGCTCCCCAAGTGTCTGTGGCGTTGACATCGGCGCCGTGTCTGACGAGGGAGCGAGACTCATCAATAGTACCATGCTGAGCAGCCTGCATCAGCGCTGTCGTTCCCCACGAGTCTACGCCATTGGCGTCGACCCCACGACCATCTTGATGCCCCACGTCGCGCTCGAATCCTGCGTCGCCTAACTCCTGACCCAACGCCTCTCGCGCCGCCTCCGTGCCGTGGCGTTCTTCCTGCGTCTTCCTCTCTGTGGTGTCTTCGCGGCGTCTTCAGCGTTGCGGGTCCGTTTTCTCTCTTGTGGCGCGTGTCTGGCGCCGTTTTCGATACATTTACCAAGCTAAACCATCTCATCTGTCCAAACTCCGTACTGAACTCTCTGGCATTGAAGGTGTTCATGTTGTGGACAAGGATGGCGTTTCCAACACGAGAGAGCCTGAAATGAGTTGTTGTTGTTGTCTTGTGCTTCTACTTGTTTAGTGCGTTGACTGCCGCAGTTGCTCAGTAGTAGATGCTCAGCGTTCGGTGGTGCGGCTGGAGCGTGTCCTTGCTGTCCTCGCCGATCTGCCAGAGCAACCAATCGAGCTCGACGACCTTCAGGTGGAGGCCAGCGGCAGACATGCACTGGTGCACGCGCTCGACGGCCTGGATCGTGGCGGCGCGGATCTCGATCTCCATCTGAGCAATACACGATCGTGAAGTCAGTCCATAGAAGCGAGTGACCAAGCCTTCATCAGCAGTTGAATACCTCGCTTCCGGACGGGATCTCCGTCTTGCTGTCGACGAGCTTTGCCAGTGCGTCCGAGTACACCATGACGCCCTCGGGACGAAGCACTTGCGGCACACGATAGTCGGCTGCTCCACCATTTCAACAACACCAGTGAGGAACTGAAACACGCAGCAACGGAAGCTAGAACGATACAGCGTACCGAACATGGTGAGCTTGTCGATGTCGTGGAAGGCCGCCAGTCCGCTGCTGCGCCGGCCGTACGCCGCCCACACGTCGCCCACCAGGATCTGCGCGCGCTTGTAGAAGTGCACCTGCTCTCCGCGGTAGACAGCGTGGTCACGGAAGCCTTGACTCCCATCCGTTGGCAATGTCAGACATCGTAGAGTATTGGTCGTTGAGTCCGTCGTCGAGGACCTACCCGGAAAGTTGGCGAGCACCAGCCGCACCGCCTCGACCGCGGACGCGTTCGCCTGCTTGACGAGGTTCAACGCGAGTCCGTCGAACGCGTGCCGCAGCACGACGCCCACTTCCTGCACCTTGCGCACGCGCTCGTCCAGCTGAGGCGGCGTGTGCGGGTGGAACCACGAGGCGACCGTGTCAGCATCGACGCTGGCGAGCCTGTCGGCGTCCAGCGCGTGCGGGTCCTTGAACAGCGCGGTCTTGAGCCCGCGCGCCAGGTGGTCGTACTCCATGCTGCAGCAATCCACCACCGTTAGCTCAAGGCGGTCACGATCAGCAGAGCCATGTCGGCTGGGTCTCCATTGGTATGGCTCATAGCGGCACTCACTTGTCGGTCGGCCAGAAGCAAAAGTTGAGCGCGTCCATGACGAACACATACTGGCAGGTCCGCGGCCCGTCCTGCTCGACGTCTTCAAAGTAGTGGAAGTCGCCGCTGTCCCACGTCACGAAGCCGCGCTCCTCGTGCTGCAGCCGCCGCCCCTGCCGCCCGCCAAGCGTCAACCTCATCGCCACTCCATCCAGTCATCCACGTCCGCACCGCACCAGCTTGTCGGCGAGACGCTCGACCGCCGCCTGGTCCACCCGCACGTGCGTGGCGCTGCGCATCACGCGCGCCGTGGACTCGCGCACCATCGCCGTCGGGTCCATCGCCGCCGCTAGACTCCAGCGCCGCCGCCGCCCCCAGCAAGTCGCCGATCCCGAGCGACCGACTCGGATGACGAGCATATGATGTTCATATCCAGCATACTGGGATCAAGTCCACAAAACGCACTTACCACAAGTCAAAACACGAACCTAACGCGGCGCTGGCGCCTTCCGAGACCCTCGCGAACCCACCATGTCATTTGGCGCTGCTCATGCTGCAGTGACCGCTTCGGGACTGCGACTGCCTCTCTGCTGCCTTCGCCGCGTCGCGACCGCCTCGACTCGGCTCACACCAGCAGCAGCAGCAGCGGCTTCTTCTCCTCCTCCTCCTATTCTTCTCCTCCTCCTCCTCCCCCTCTCCTGGTCGTCGGCGGCATGCTGCACTTCCTGTCGCGGGACGAGCGCTACCAGTGCGATCAGCAGTGCGATGAGGTGCTGAGCGACGCCATGGCGGCGCTGCTGGCCTTCGACGGCGCCGTGGACGAGCGCGAGTGGCGCGTCATCGGGCGGCGCGACCAGCTGACGGTGCACCGCACCGCGCGCGCCATCAGTGCCAGCACCAGCGCCAGC
>JAADYB010000266.1:0-27756 GCA_023338075.1 Phytopythium litorale
ACTTCGACACCGACGGGGACCCCAACTCCGACGCCGACGGAGACCACTACTCCGACACCGACGCCCACACCTACGCCGACTCTTACCCCCACACCGACGCCGACTCCGACACCGACCGTCGACGCCGGTGGCAACTGCGGCAGCGACACGAGCGGCGCTCAAGCCTGTGGCGAAAACTACTACTGTCAGCAGTGGAACCCGTGGTACTACCAGTGCGTTCCCGAGCCCGAAAAGTGCGGAGCGCCCGAGATCGATACCGACTTTAACGGAGATGACATCAAGACAATCCGCGACGCCATTCCGGCGCAATGCTGCGACGCATGCGCCTCGGCCGCCGAGTGTGTCGCCTACACATTTGTCAACTACAACACGGACGGTCGCTCGGCCTGCTACCTCAAGCGCAGCACGGGCACGGTTTGCTGTCCGCCGGGTGCGTATTACCAGCCGTGGAACCAGTGGTACTACCAGTGCATCACCACGCCGGCACAGTGTTCGACGCAAAAGCCGAACGTGGACTTTTACGGCCACGACCTGGCGACCAAGTACGGTTTGCGGCCAGACCAGTGCTGCGACCAGTGTGCTGCGACCGCGGGTTGCGTCGCGTACACGTTTGTGAACGACAACCCTGGTCAGACGGCGTGCTACCTGAAGAGCAGCACGGTAGGCGAGACGCGCAAGGTTGGATGCGTCTCAGGCGTCGTCGATACTCACGTGGCCCCCTAGCCTGGATCCAAGTGGTTTTACTTTGGATGCTCAGGCTTCCTCCCGTCAGAATGCCCCATTTGTCTTGGAATTTTGCGGCGCATCCAGCAGCGGCGTGGTGCTGGTGCTGCCCTTCATATCAACCAGTCGATTTGTCCACCAATTGATTGTACGCGATGAATTGGGTCATTGAGTTCTTGGGTGGATAGGCTCAACGGCAAACGAATACACGGAGCGTTGATGTGATGCATCCTTGTGGACACTTTGTCCTCCTCTCCCCTCAACTTCATTCTGTCGTTTTTCAACAGTCTTGGCCAAGTTGACAAAAGCAGGTACTGTATCCCGCCGGACCAGTTCAAGAACGTTCGCGGTATTTTCTTTGCGGCTCTGTCCGCCAGCGTCACTGGCAGTTGAGCTCTGTGCAAATGCCGATGACACCTCAGTTGCGCTCTTCCCTCCCGATCGCAGCAACGACTGGGCGGGCTTAAAGCGAAGCATGGATCTCATCGCGGACGACGAGCTCCAGTCGACCATCGAGGCAGCGCTGGCGTTCATCGACGAGTGCACCGAGGCCGGCGACGAGCGGGCTGGCGATCTCCTAGCAACGCTGACAGCAAGGCAGCCGAATGGCGGCGCTACGAGTGACGCGTTCGATCCAAATCGCAGCCAGTGCTCCGATGCTAGCGCGGATCCTGAGGTGCTTGGGCCAGCGTTGCAGCAAAAGAGGACTCGAAACGCCGTGGCGTCGAGCCGGAGCCGGAAGAAACGCCAGACGGAGCTGCTTGTGCTTCGCGAAGAGGAGTCTGTGCTGCGGGATCGGCTGCGCGCGGTAGCGGAGTGGAAGCTCACGCGCGGCCAGCTCGCTGTCGGATCGCGGAGAGCAAGTGCGTCGCTGCTGGCTGCACCAAGCTATTCCCATTGCCAAATAGATGCGTCCGAGGCAGCTGAACTTGCAGAACGCGCTCATCGCGAGCGACAACGTGCGGAGGCGTTGAATCGACGACTGCGGGCTGCTCTTCGGAAGCAGCGCAGTGTCACTCAGCATCTATCGCAACTGGTCCAGAAGCGTCTCGAACTCAAGGTGCGTCAATTAAAGGCATGACCCCGCTAGATCACGTCCAAACACTCACAAATGTGTCCAGGAGGTTGCCGATCTCGTCCACACAGCTAGCATGGGATCATGTTCGCTGCGTGGCTGGATTATGGACCCGACAAGTGGTCTGATTACGGACGAGAAGCATTCGGTTGTTGCAGACCTGACGCAACGACTCGGCCCCCAAGTGCTCAGCGTTGATATGGCGATTGGTGCGCACGGGTCCGCCCAGAACGAGTCGCTGGAGTTTGTATCGCGCACAAGGCAATGTGCAATGGGCGGCTACGTGGTGGACTTGTCGTCCACGACGCCACTGTCGTCCAGCTTGGAAGCGGCGTGGAGATCACTCTCTGGATTCATCGGGGGTGTTCAAGCAGAAGACGTGTACCACAATTCCGAGGTGAGTGCGCTGATACCAGTCTCGCCCAGCTCACCTTCCTCACCTGCTTGCTTGTCTTCTTCTCCCAGAAACGAGCGATCACCGAGCACACTTACAAGAAGGAGTACTCGATGACTTTCAAGGACCCTGAGCTGCTCGGAGATGTGGTCGTCGACGACATCTCTTTGGTGCAAGAAGCCACCTCGTCGAACTATCGCGCGTTCCTGTGGTCAGCGCTTGTGCGGCCGCAGTGCGGACAGTTTCACATCCGAGTAAATGGGTGGGTCGCCCTCTCCAGATCATCGTCAGCCAATTCGTCCGAGCGGTGTGTCTACCGACAACACATTGAGATCGGCGTGGAGCCAGCAGACATGCAGGAGGTTGGCGACCACAGCGCGTTGATGTCGGAGCTCGGCGAGTCGGGGCGATACCTGCACGACTTCGTACTGTCCTCGATGACGACAAAGATCCAGCGGAACCAGCGGAAGCTCTCGGACGCGATGCTGCAGAGGCACGGCGGGCCGCCGCCACTCTTTTGGCCATCGAATCACCTATAGAAGATGCGAACACGCTTCCGCTTTGTGTGTTTGTCCAAAATGATCGCGTTGTTGTGCTCTGATAGAGTGTGCGATCTATCCAATTCGATGGCAACTACCTACTCAGCAACGTAGCCGGCGTAAGACGGGTAGGTTGCAAAGTCCCATTCGGTGCTGTTCTGCAGCAGATCGAAGTCGAAGCCGTCGGCGCCAGCGCTCACGTAATAGAACTTGGTCTCCGGCACCGTCGCGTAGTACGTGAAGTTGGTACCGGCAGGCACAAACACAACGTCTCCTTGGATGAGCGCCGCAGTCTCGTTCTCGATCTCGACCACGAGCTGTCCCTCTTCGAGCTGGAATGCGAGCGGCTGCGACGGGATGATGTTGTTCACGGTCTCGTTTGGCAGCATGGCCGACAGAGTAATCGTACCAAGCGTGAAGTTGCCGTTGCTCTGCGCTCCCGTCTGCAGCGGCGCGATCAGCTTGTAGCCGTTCTCGTAGTTGAGGTACTTCTGCGCGTAGTTCTTGGCGACAAAATATGGCGTGTACGCGTCGGTGGCCAGGTCGTTGGTACCATTGTGCCAGTTGCCGCTGCCGGCCGTGCCGTTCACCGTGTCAGTGCGAGTGGTCCAGTCAAGCTGAGCGTACACATCGTACGCCTGAAGCGCCGAGATGGTCGAGGCGCTGGAACCAGCACCCGCCGACGTGTTGGATGCCGCCGGGACGAACGACGCAAGCGTGCTCGAGTTGTAGACCGAGTCCGCAATGTCGATGAAGAGCTTTTCGAAACCTCCAGGCTGAATGACGCCCGTCATCTGCGTGTCTGGGTCCAGGATCTGGTACGTGTGGTATGTGTCATGCGGGACGGCACCGTAGTCGCCCTGGGTGAGCACGCGGGTCTGCTGCTCCGCCTCGTAGTCGTACGGCTGGGCCCATAGCTGGAAGCGACCGCGGGTGCAGTAGAAGTTCTCGTAGTGGGCCTTGTGGATGTGGGGGAGCACACCGAGCGACGTCGAGTCGGGTGCGTTCGTCTGCATGAGCGTGAACGCACCTCCGGACGAGTTGCCCGTCACGGAGAAGCGGTAGATCTGCTGGCCGACAGCGACAGCATGACCGTAGTTCTTGGGCAGCACGTACGGACGCAGCTCCTGTGGAGCCTCCTCAACGACGAGCGACCCCGCGGCGAGCGCCGTGACAGCTGCGATCTGGAGCAGTGCGGCGATGGTCTTCATCTTCTTTGAACACGTGAGATCGGAGAGGCCGTGGTGTGCTGGCTGGAGGGCGAATTGGAGAATGCCGAGTGCTGAGAGAGGCGGCCTCTAGACGACACACAAGTGCTTGGATGCCCAGCGGCTCGCTCTGGAGGGCATTGATGGATGCTGGCACCGGCAGCACCGTCTTCCCTACCGTGTGTGCTCGAGCGTGCATAGTCCGAGGCAAACTCTGTGGATGTGATCCTCGTGATTTGGTGATCCATGCCCTGGAGGTTAAACGGGGGCTCTGTTGGCTGGCGGTCGGCGGCGGGAACAGCCGGCGGGACTTTGAAGGCTGCGTGCTGGCGCTGCGACAGGAGCCACTGTATGAGCGCCTATCGGACACCCGACTGGATGGACTCGCCTGCTGGACTCGCAGCCGGCGCTGAGGTGCAACGCCCTGCGCAGAGGCGGCGACGATGAGAGGACGCGTGCTGGGACTCGCCAGCAGATCCCCGAGTACTGTACGCGAGAAGGGCCCTGCTGCAACATCTGACCCGTGTTGATGCTTGTCAAACGATTAAATATCTTTTTCACCAACCACAGGGCTGTATCGAGATATTGTGTTTACGGTTTTGTCAAATGGCTGTTGAAGTTCACATATCATTAAAACAGTTTATTTTGCATCTACAATCAATGAATAGAGGATGGTCCACTGATTTAGACTCAAAGCTGCAGCAAGAAAGCATCATCCGTTGAAGCATTGATGATGCCCGAGACAGCTGACGTCAGTGGTTGCCGAGTAAACTGAAGCGCTCGTCGCGTCGTCTACAAGCAGGACCACCACCAAGCACTGCTTGCTAAGCAGTGCACGAGCGCATTGGGCAAAGCAAGTGTAGCGCCTTGGCCTTTTTGACGCGGACTCAGATGTTGAGCGAGCGTTCCCCGGCTATCCTGAGCGAAGGAAGGACCGTCAGGGGTCCGGTGCACTTGCGAGAGATACCTGGATGGTATGAGGTGTACGCTTTAGGAGATGGATGCTTTGATTAGACCCATTGCTGTGTGAAACGCAACAGCTCTAACCAGATTCCCAGCCGCCGAGAAATTCAGGACTCCCACAGGAGGTGACAGCGCTACCGGTAGCTTCCGAGTTGAGAGGTACGACGGCAGGACTGACGCCAGTATTTGACAACTCACGTTGACCGACTCATACGCGAGCGGACAGGTCGAGCCCCGGCACCATCGCCCCCATCTTGCCGGACTCTTCGAGGATGACGTTCTGGATGAGCTGGCAGTCCACTTGAGCGCGAATGCACCATTCGTTCAGCGCAGTGAGGCTTGCGGTGTCGACATCGTGTACTTGAGTGCCGTCGCTTCGGCTTACGGTGGCTTGAAGGCAGGTTTGTGCATATGAGATTGGCCCCACTGGTGTCTGGCGCGAAGAGACCATCATCCAGCCTTTTTCGCGGATCATGACGGAGCGGCAACGGGGTATGGCCGTCGCCCCCCAGACTATCACGTATCTGTCGCTCTCGGGGAACCTCTTCGAGAAAGCTGCTGCATCGAAGGATCCAACCGATGGAATCTCCAAGATATAACGCTTCTCAGTCGAGTCACCACTCGTGTGTTTCTGGAGAAACACGCACACACCGCACACCAGCCCAGTCAGTGACGAACTCTTCGGTGCGCATGACCACTGATAAGGGAGGAACAACGTACGCCCAGGAAGACCTTCTGCCCCTGGACGTGCTTTGAATCCATGCCGGCGGTCAGCAACTTGATCGCGTCTCGCAGACTGCATGCCACAGGGGTCGTCGTCGTAATCTCCACCACCAGTTGTCCGTTGAAGTCTCGTTTGGTCTGCATCGTGCTCGAAGCCGAGTGCGCAACCAGTGGCTGGATAACGGTGTCGACGTGAAGATACTGACGGGCAACTTGCACCTGGAGGTCTGAAATCAGGTCGACCGACAGCGAAGTGATCGCTTGCTCGGGATACCGCCTCTGGAACTTGTCCAACGCCGACAGAACCGACTGAAACATGCGTTGAGAATCGAATGGCACGCGCATCAGACGCCAGCATCACATGGTAGACGATAGCACGGCAGAAGCATCGCCATACCTGACCAGCTGCGTGCCCTTGGACTAGTCCCCGCAGCGCATCCGCGAGCCGCACCTGGTCCTCGAGCGCGTGCCTCAGCTCCAAGTTGAGCGCTTCGGACTTCCATCGCTCCTTCGCCTCGTCGGCGGCAACATTGAACCACGATTCACCGTCCTTCCGTCTGCTCACAGCTGCAACAGTCTCCCGCACCGCTTCCGCCACGCGAGCGACAAGCTCAGCGTCGCTGCGTCTGCCTGTCGCGCTTACTGCCTGAGTGGTTGAAGCCTCCATCGCTCGCTTCTGCAGGTGTGCCAGCCGCGCTTCGAGCACCGCGGCTTCTTCCACCAGCGCAGCCATCTCCTGCTTCTTCTTCTCGCGAAGACGCTTGGACGCGAGCGCCGTGCTCTTCTTCAGCCGAGTGCGTCGTCCACGAGGCCGTTCATGAGATGGAGAATCGAAGCCCGGAGAGCTGTCGGAGCCACTGCTCGTTCTCTCCAGCGACTCGCCCGTCGCCGGATTGATCTCGCTGCTGACAGACTCGACTAGGCTGCATGGAGCTGATGGCGCTGCGACCGGCAGAGGCAGTGGCTCTGGAGCAGACGCAGGCTCCTCGAAGCTGTCGATGAACGCGAGCGCCGCCGCGAGCGCTGCGTCCGAGTCCTCCATGGCGAGAACTCTCGTTTTCCTCCCAGCCTGGTCTGATTGATGCCACTTGGTGAAGAGAACGAAGAGGAAGTTGTCCTATCTGTAGTGCCCTATTACACTTTCAGACATATTCACATGAAGAACAGACAGATTGAAAGGGGTCATTGTAGATGAACAAAGCTCTCTTGAAAGCTCGACTGACTGGTTATCTGACTCTGAGGCCTGACTCTGAGGCATCCAAGTTCTTGCCAGTCCGTCAATAATCAGTTGAAGACATCGTCAATAGAATTGAACGACGACAGCTTTGACGCAAAGCATTATCCAATCGATCCTCCTCCTTGGTGCACTTTGACTCCGGAGGAGACCACCATCGTCTCAGAACGCCCCGTGCGAGGCGCGTCGTCTTAGGTCCTCGGAGATGAGCGTCGACTGCAGATACTGGTCGAATGTGCGCCAGTTGCTGCTCAGCTTCTGCAGCAGGAACTGCTGCGCGTACGACAGATCGCTCGGCGAGCCACCCAGCCCGTCCGTCTCGGCGTTCAGCTCGTAGTGACTCTCGACGACCGACGCGTTCTTCACCCGCGAGATCGTAATGCATGTCCGATCATGGAATCGGAGCCCGCTGGTTGGGAGCAGCAGCAAGTTGGCGCGAACGAACACGACCCGGTCGCGCTCAATGTACTTGCGCATAAACTGGAGGCCGTTGATCTGGAAGTTGCTCTCCGTGTCTCGCATCAGCATGACGAAGTTCTTCTCGATCACTTCGTCGTTGATTCGCCGCAGCTACCACAGGGAATAGAGTTGCCAAAGTCAGCTCACTCAATCGCTTCTCAGACCAATAGCACGCTGACACACTTACAAAGCGATAGGACTTGTCGGGAACGTCGCGCTGAAGCGTCAGGTGGTGCCAAAACAAGCGCGCCGACTCCTCCATCGAGCAGCTCATCGGTGTCGTCGTCACCACGCGAATAATTTGGCCGCGACTGTGGTCTCGAACGGACTCGGTCATGCAGGACGCAGCCGTCGGCATCGACGTCCGCTTGCGTGGCTCCATCCCGATGTACATCGCCTCGACCTGCTGCTCCAGTCGCTCGATGATTGTTGCGCTGTAGTCCACCGATGCCGGACTGCGGATGACGGGTTCGCCGCCCAAAATGGCGTCCATGTCCTGCAACACCGTCCGACGCATCAGCGATGGGAGCAAGCTATAACGCTGTCTACGCACGTGAACTCACCTGCAGCACGGAGCGCTTACTGATCAGCGACCGGAACGCATCGTTGAGCTTGTGCTGGCCAGCGAGGATGCCCTTCAGCTTGCGGTTGGTGAGCTCTGCGCGCTGGCGCTCTTGGGCGTGGAACAGAGCCCGATCTTGCCACAGCGACCGCGACTCGCCCCCCTCGAGTTGGTCACTCGAGCTCGTCAACGACCGGCGTGCATCCGAGCCGCCACCGCGCGACCGCTGCAGGAAGGCCACGTGCGCTTCGAGCGCCGTGACTTGCTCTCGCAACGCGTGGATCTCTGCTCGCTTGCGCCGCTGCACCTCCGTCGACGAGTTGGCCGGGTTCAGCTTCTTCTTCCTCGCGACGGCCGCAGTCCTGCCAGCTCCAGCGGTGTCTGCGCCTAGTAGTTCTCGCCTTCCGCCCGAGCGTCCCCTTAGCTGCTCCTGGTACCGCTGCCTGTCGCCGATGGGGTCAAGAACGCGCGGGCTTGACGCGTCCGAGGACAGAGAGTCGGCGAGGCCGTCCGTGCAGCTGGCGTCGCGGTCGCTCGCCGACGAAAAGGGAGAGTTGCCGCCGGACGAGCCGCTGCTGGTAACGCTCGGGATCAACGCCTCCTGTCGCGCGAACTCGTCGATGAAGGCCAGCAGCGGCCGCATGTCCTCGTCGCCCGCCAGCAGCTCCGCCATCGCGCCGCGAGTGATCGGGAGAGATGGAAGTGCCGAATGGAATGCGATTCGGACTGTGAAGGAATAGGAATTTCAGCAACATCGAGATCGGTTTCGAAGTGAAAACATTACAATGTTTTTGTTTTTGTTTTCAAATGCTGAGGTTACAGTGTGCTTGATGAGCTGAAGGTCACTCGATTGCCGACAATCCCTGGCGCTCGGGACTGGCTTAGCGCTCGATTGCTTGGCGGACGCTGCCCACGAATGCCCCCATGCAAGCAACCACGTTGGTTGACACAAGTTGTTGAAAGCTGTTCAGGTCGTTCGGGCTGAAGCTCGTGCCGCTCTCAAACTCAATGTACAACCGATAGCAGTACCGAATGACGCAGTGCGGCGCCACCATCCCTGGAGTGGGGGCCACGATGGTCCACGACCGATCCCGCAGCTTTAGACCTGAGGAGGTGGGTGCGATCAAGCCTGCGCGGACAACAACGGTGCGGGCTGGCTCGTCGAACTTGCGCAAGTAGTGCCAGCCGTCCAGCTGAACCTTCCGATTGCCGTCGCGTATTGTCCACGACATCGTCTTCTCCGCCGAGTTCTCATCCGGCATTGTCTGAAGTGGCATGCACGTTTGGTGAAATGACTCAGGTAAACGGTGTCGGAGGTCCAGACAGCGAGCACTTACGGTTGTGAACGTCTTGTCCGGGAACTTCATGTTGGAGTGTGATTGCTGCCAGACAGCCGAGCTGGCTTCCGAGATCGAGCACGGCATCGACGAGGTGGTGACAAAGTCGACAATCATGCCGACTCCGGACTGGTAGTTGATCGAAGTCACTGACGAAGGGTACGCGCTCACATCCGCGGGCCGAAACATAGCGGCGGACTCCAGGTACATCGCATGCATGGATTGCTCCAGCTCAGCCATGACGCTCGTGCTGATATGGACAGGGGATGGTGTGTCGTACAGTACTGGCTGGCGGAACACAAACTCTTGTCCCTGTTCAATCGTTCGAAAGCACAGCATCAACGCATTAGCTCGGGCGGCGATGTGAAGACGGGCCAATGAAGTTGTATGCGTACCGCAACTGCCGACCGCTTCCCGACCAAATGCTTGATGGCTTCGTTCAGCTTGGACTGGTTCCCCCAGATCTCCTTCAACTTCCGGTTCGTGAGCTCGGCGCGCTGGCGTTCGCGGTAGTGCACGATCGCCAGCTCCATCCACATGGAGACCGCCCTCTGCTTCTTGGTTACTGCCGATGGGTATCGATCATCGCCATCCAGTCCCGCGTCGTTCTCACCGCTGGTCGATGCCGGATCCGGCTGCGGGCCATACCGCCGCTTGAGCTGTCGGAGACGCACCTCGAGCACTTCTGCCTGCTCTCGAAGTGACTGAATCTCTTGCTTTTGACGCCGTTGCTGCTCGGTGGAGGCACCAGGCTTGCGCTTGCCGCGGAAAGCGCGGGGGCGTTTCGCACCGGCTGTCGAGTCGCTGGTGTTGCTGCCTGGAGAGGTAAATCCTGCGCTTTCCGCATCTCCGTCCTGAGCCGCCGACCTGGTCGATGCTGGGCTGGCTGACTCGCTGCCGTTGCTGCCGTTCGAGAGCTCGGCCTCACCGGCATCGCAGTTCTCAATCAAGGCCAGCGCCGCCTCCAGCGTCAGCTGCTCGTCGTCTCCGTCCACCAGGAAACTCGTGAAGCTCATTTGAACAATGCGCTGCGGCAAAATGGGCAGTCCGTGAGCGTGGTGACCAACGTCAAACATTCCAGCCACGGTGTGGTTTACACCACATTTGTGATGCGATTACGGTTTGGAGACGATTACGGTGTCGGTGCAAATCCGAAGAGATGGTCAATCTGATCCAGCAGAATTCAGATGACCACGAGGGATTCAGATGATCATGAGGGAGAGATTTGGAGGCTGCCTATAGCTTTCTCGAGGACGAGCGAGAGCGATATCGTCTAAGCGGCTGGTGGTGGTATCCGGTCAGGAGGAAGAGCAAGGACGAGCGGCCGAGGACGATGGCAGCGAGCCTTCCGAGATGATTGCCATGGCGTTGATGCTTGGTTCGGCGGAAGCCACCTGCTACTGAATGTTTCGTCGGACCGACTGTCCGGATTTGCAGCGTATTCACTCACTCGCTGCATCTCAAAGCGAATGCGTCCCAAAGTGCTGACTCGACTTTCCATGGTCGTGAATGCGTTGTACTTGTGACGAGTGGTGCCTCTGTGGCACTTATGGCTGACTATCTCCCGCGCTCGGCTGTCAATGCCAATTGCATCGTTTGAACCGCCACCTTCGCGTTCTTGGTGAACGTGTCGATCAACGCGTGCCGAGTGAGTGAGTGGTCGCTCCAGGCGGGGACCAAGTCGTCCTCCACGTCAGCGTAGATCTGGTAGCACCATTCCACAACTGCCGCACTCTCGACACTCGCTGGCTGTACTTGCGAAACGCGAATCCAGGAGCGGACGCAAAAGCGAAGACCGCTTTCTGGCACCACCAAGAGGCCCGCCGTGCACATCATCGCGCGATCAGGCTCCATGTGCTTCTGCACGAACTGGAACCCATCGACGTCCAAACCGCTGGATGGTCCATGGATCGACAGGGCAAAGCTCCGCTCGATTGTCTTGGTGTCGATTCGACGCAGCTGCACTCGCGGCCACACGGCACTAGAAGTTAGAGGGGTTGTATAGGTGGATGTGGTGAGCAAACGACATCGAGAGGCATACCTTGAACAGCTTGCCAGGTGCCTCATGCGTCACCAGACTTCGCCATAAGGCGATCGCCGCGGTGTCGACGGAGCAGTTGACTGGTGTCAACGTCTTCAGTTGCGTGGTCGGCACACCGCAGTTGCGGTTCTGCTGAACATACTCGGACGTCGACGCGACCAATCCCAACACCGAAGGGTCTTGGAGCCTCGGTATGCTCGAGAAATCCACCTGAGCTTGCTGCCGCAGCTGTGCCAGGATCATGGCGGTGCGATCGAAGTACACCTCTCGGATTGGCATGGGGTCAAGGCCGAACACGAAGTTCACCTCCTGCAGAATTGGCAGAACGAAGTGTCAATCTCGAATCAATGTTCAATCCCGCACGTCAATGAGCTTGCGCGTACCTCCACAACGGAATCCGCGGTGACGAGCGCTTCCAGGGCCTGAGACACCTTTAGCTGGTTGCATACGGCGGTTTTCAGCTCCGCGTTCGTGTCGTCCGCGCGCTGCCGTGCCGTGAATTCATGCAACGCGTGAGCGGCGATCCCTGGGTCGTCATCGCGGGTGGCGGTGGTCTCGGCGGCGTATTTGTCCAGCTTGCTGGTGCCGCGCATACTCTCGAACAGACTTCGCCGAGCTTCTAGCTCCGCCACCTGCTCTCGCAGCGCCTTGATCTCTGCGCGCTTCCGTCGCTGAAGCGCCGTCGACGAGTACTTCGGGTTGACCTTCCTCCTCTTCTTCCCCTGACGCCCAGGAGACGCTGCAGCCAACGTGGACTGGCCACCAGTGGTCGCCTCATCAGTTAGCGGCGGCGTTGAGGCTCGGTCGATGGGTGAGGCGACGCTCGGAGACGACTCTAGCTCGTGGTCGGGGGCTCTCGACTCGAGGGTGTCGAGCGCCACGGGACTGAGCAAGTCGCCGTCGAAGGACTCGAACGAGTCGACCAGCGCCAGCAAAGCCTCCGTGTCGAACTCTGTGAGCGACATGACGTCACAAGAAACAGTCGAAGAGTGCGAGGCGAATATCGTTCAGATGTGTTGACGCACCGATCAGGACCCGTGGTCTGCGTGAACACTCAAATTCGTCGAATAAATCATTCGAAATAGACCTGATTGAAGCAGACTTTGATGGGGAGCTGCATGTCCCGAGAGCATTGCCCACGCCTTACGAGGCCATTAGCGTTCATGCAGTGCTGCCATCTATCCCATCACGGCTGAGCTGCCTGCTGTTGCCTATCCCATCCATCATGCGTTGCATCCACCACCGTAGGGTCTTTGGGCACCGACATCACTTGATGCGCTGGACGAATGAGACATTGCCATTTGATCTGTCCTCGCCATGCGATAGCCTGCGATCAACCATTAAGGCATGGCTTTCTCGAACATCATACGCTCCATTCAACTGCCAGAGATGCAGCGAGCCGCAGCAGTGACCGCAACGAAATGAACCTTACATAAGCAAACGAAGATCGAGGCCGGCCTCCTCCCCTAGAACACTTCTTGGACCGCGCGCCGACGCGTGTTTTCTGCGAGGAGGGCCGACTGCAGGGCCTGCTCGTACATCCGCGAGTTGGAGCTCAGCCGCTGCATCAGGTACTGCTGCACGTACGACAGGTCGTCTGGCGACGCGTCCAAGCTGTCCTCCACCTCGGCGTTTAGTTGGTACCGCGCCTCGATAACCGCCGACTCCCCCGCACCCGACCCGACTCGCGAGATGGTCGTCCACACCCGATCTCGGAACCGCAGCCCGCTGGTCGGGAGAAGCAGCACGTCGGTGCGGACGATCACGATCCGATCCGCCTCGGTGAACTTGCGCATGAACTGGACGCCGTTGATTTGGAAGTTGCTCGAGGTGTCGCGGATCAGCATGACAAAGTTCTTCTCGAGCGCGTGGTTGTCCGGCCGGCAAAACTGAAGAGGGGAAGAAATGAGGGCATCACCAAATGATCAGACCAGGTGTCTTCCTCAATCGTCCATCAATCACAGAGCCCGGCACTTACAAAGCTGTATGACTTGTCGGGGTACTCGCGCTTGACTGTCATCTCTCGCCACAAGATCCGCCCCGCTTCCTCAACGGAGCAGCTCATTGGTGTCGTGGTCACCACTTGGATCGTGTGGCCATGCGTCTTGGAGCGCAGGATTTCCGTGGTGGACGACACCGCCGGCGGTAGAGCTGGCGGCTTGCGGCGCTCCATGCTGATGTACATGGCCTCGACCTGCTTCTCGAGCATGCCGAGCGTGTCTGGAGCGCAGTCCAGCACGACTGGGCTGCGGAACACTGGCTCCGTGTCTACGACCGCCTCCAGCCCCTGCCGCATCCAACGAGCCCTTGCATCAGACCAGCGTCCATGCCACCCATAACGGCCAAGCCTCCGTCCGCACCTGAAGCACCGAGCGCTTGCTGAGCAGCGTCCGCAGCGCCTCGTTCGTCAGCTGCTGGTCCGAGAGAGCCGACTTGAGCTTGCGGTTCGTTACCTCCGCGCGATGGCGCTCTCGCGATTGCAGCGCCGCGAGCTCCTGCCACACGGAGGGAGACGCGCCGGGCTTCCGCATGGGCCCCACCACCGCTCGCGACGTGCCGCCCGTCCGCAGCCGCTTGAGGTCCGCCACCTGCGCTTCGAGCTCCGCCGCCAGCTCCCGCAGCGCCGCGATCTCGGCGCGCTTCCGCCGCTGCAGCGCCGTCGAGGAGCTCGCGGCGCTGCGCTTCTTCTTCTTCGGGGCTGCTTGAGCAGGAGACCTGCTACTGGTGTCCTTCGTGGCCGTCACGTACGGTTCATCGCCGCTCGGGACGTCCAGGTCGCTGCTCGAGCCCCCGAAGCTGTCGGCCGCGACGGGCGACCGGCTGGACGCAGAGCCCGACGACGAGCTGGCGGAGGACGCAGGCGACGCAGCGGAGGGCTGGAAGGAGAGCGGCGACGCGTCGAACTCGTCCACGAACGCCAGCAGCGTCGCCACGTCCGCATCGTCCAGCAGTTGGCTCGCCATCCGCACGCACTTGCAGGCCGTCCGAGAATGCGATTGGCAGGAACTTGACGTTTGAGGCTCAGCCTGGATCACGGTCGCGCTTCCGAGGACGGCATGAACACGGACGTGGATTGGCCAAAATCTCAATTGATGCGTGCCGACAATTGGCCGATAATCAATGTGTTTTAAACAGACAAGCTGCCAGTCTTGTGATTAAAATAATGATTTGGTTTTTGAAAAAGAGGCTGTATAAAACGAAGAATGATGTTCGATACAAGTCCAACCTCTTTTGGAATGATTGACATAATTCGTGAGTGCTGGTCTTTTGTTTTTTTTTATTTTTTAGCAATAATTACATCCAAGTTCCATCATGACCATCCATCGATTCATTGCGAGCACCTCGCATGAGGCGGGCAAGCGCGGCCCGGCCTCCATGGGAGATCCGATCCATCCATTCGACATACAACACCCACACATGACCCTGAACCGGAGATCAGTCATGCATAGACCCCGCGGCTGGACACCTGCCGCAGCTGCACGTGCCGGGCCGAGAAGTCGAGCATCGCGTTCTGGATCATTTGCGCGAACATGCGCATGCCGTTCATGAGCGTGCCGGATACAAAGTCTCGCAGCTGGTCGAGGTCGGCCCGCGTGATGTTCTCGGTCGCCTCGGGCTCCATGTACACGCGGTAGCAGTAGCGCACGACCGACTTGTGCACCGGGTCCTCGGGCGACGGGGAGATGACCATCCACGTGCGGTCGCGGAACTTGGCGCTCGACGTCGGCAGCAGCAGCAGCGTCGACCGCACGATCACCACGCGGTTCGGCTCGTCGTACTTGCGCACGTACTGCAGCCCGCTGAGCCGGACCTTGCGGTCGTCGAAGTCCCGCAGCGTCCAGAGGAAGTTCTTCTCGGCCGAGTTCGCGTCGACTCCCGGCTTCTGTTGCGCATCCATCACGTCGGCAGGGGTGGTTAGCCTCGACACGTGCGGGCAGAATGCTCTCGAGGAACGTACGATCTCGTAGGTCTTGTCTGGGTACTTGCGCTTCGAGTTGACCTCATCCCACACGAGCCTGCTCGCCTCCTCCACCGTGCACGCCATGGGCGTCGTCGTGTTCAGGTCGATGAACGAGCCCACGCCAGGCTCGAACTTGGTCTCTGTCGAGCACGTGACGGCGACGATCGCGTCGTCTTTCGGGCGAAACACCGACTCGGACTCGAGGTAGAGGCCTCGCATCGACTGTTCGAGCTCCGACATGACGTTCACGCCCACGTACGCGGACGACGGCGACTCGTACAGCGCGGGCTGGTTGAACACGAGGTCCCGCCCCTGCGTTCCACACAGCAAACCACCACACACACGCGCACACATGTTTCAGTGCAACCCGAGCTTTATTTCTGCGTCTCCAAGGAGCCATGGCGCGCGGCAGCTTACCGCAAAGGTGGAGCGCTTCTGGAGGATCTGCTGGATGGAGTCGTTCAGCTTGGACTGGTTTGTCCAGATGCTCTTGAGCTTCCGGTTCAACAGCTCGGCACGCTGGCGCTCGCGGAACTGGATCGTGGCCAGGTCCATCCACACGGACGACGTCTTCTGTTTCTTGACCATCGGCCCCGGCGGTTGCGGACCGACAAAAGCCGCCCGTGCTCCCACGATCTCACCGGCGTCAGCGGACGGCCCCCCGAGCCGCCGCGTGTGCCGACGCTTGAGCTGCGCCAGGTGCGCCTCCAGCTCGCCCGCCTGCTCGCGGAGCGACTGGATCTCCTGCTTCCGCCGCCGCTGCTGCTGCGTCGACGCGCTGGGCTTGCGCGTCGCGGCAGGCACCACGACACTGGGCTTCTTCGTCCTCCCCGCCGCGGCCTTCTTCCTGTCGTCGTCGTCGCTGCTGGCGGCCGCGGGCGGCGACTTCTTGCCCGACGAGTCGCTCAGCGAGTCGCTCGACAGGTCTGCGTCGTCGCCGCAGCTCTCGATGAACTCGAGCGCCGCCTCGAGCGTCAGCATCTCCTCGTCCAGCACCGCCAGGAAGCTCATGATCGAGAGACCGATCGTTCGGTTATGACACGGAATACAAAAACAAAAAACTAAAAATCTTGCTTTTGTTTACCGCCGTCGCAAATGGTGGAAAGTGTTCGTGTTTAAAACAGGTGAGATTGGGACCAATCAGATGTGATGATCGTTTCATTCGTGGCGCTGATTGGACAAGTTCTGTCCAATCAGCATCACACATTGGCGGTTAATGGCGGTAGAAGATGATTACGGTATCCACAAGATTACGGTGCAAGCCAGTCCATCACCTCCATAATTGCAGCGGCGGTTCTTTGCCGCTCGCTTGCCAACTGAATTGTTCAGGAATTGCAATGCAATACGTTGCATGTCGATCTCGGGGTTGACGACGAGTCCACGGAGCGTGCCCGCGGGATGTGTTCCCCAATGAAGCAATCCGCGCGGATTACTTCGCAGCCTCGGTGTCCAACGTCGTCGAGGCGAGGCGGGCCGCCATTGGATGCCGGCTGGATTGATGCCATCGCGACGTGATCCATGCTTTGGTCTCCATCTGATGATTGCGTCTAGGATTGGTCATGGTGACGGAGCAATCCCGAAATGCGAGGGCTCACACCTTGCAACTTGAGGATGCTCTCGGAGACAGCCACCAGCTTGGCCCAGTGTTTTCGAGACGCTCTTTGTGGTTGCGGCACGGTGGCAGGAACAGCAGTCGTTCGGGAGAGAGACGAGGTGATCCGGCAGGCCTCATCAAAAATGGAGGAGGCTCACGTCGGCGCTGCTTCACGAGCGCCGAACAACAGCTCAGCATGATCACGCAGTTCATTCCTTGCGGCTCCTGTCGATACCAGAGAGAAAATGGGATCACCTCAATGCCCCTCACCCGTCCATACAGGGTCTTCATCTGAAATACAAGCACTGGATTGCGTCGCGAATATGCAGACACGCATACGCCACTTCAGAGCGAAGCGGAAGCATGTGTCGACGCTGCTTCAGGTCAAGATCCAGTCCGGGAACGGACTCGCGACCTCCTCGAGCAGCCAGTTCTGTGTCGTCTGCATGTTCCGACGCGTCAGGCGGCCAAGTGCACCCATGACGAACGAGCACATTTCGGCCCCCTCGTCGGTCGGAAGCGGCTCCGACTCGGACGTCTTGATGTGGATCCGATAGTACGACTGGATGACCGACTCGTGCTTCGGGTCCGTCGGAGAGGGCGACACGAGCGTCCACGAGTCCTCACGCAGGAGCATCCCGGGCACTGGCGGCTGCACGATCGCGTACATGACCATCACGAAGCGGTTGGCCTCGTCGAACTTGCGCGCGTGGTGGCGCACGTTCAGCAAGACGTCGCCGCCCTCGCGCTCACCCCTCCGAGCGATCGGCAGGAAGAAATCCTTCACGTACGAGTCAGGCCCCGAGATCTGGAGGAGCATCACAGTCAGTCACCAGAGTCACCAAAGCTACCAGTCCATCTAGCACCTCCATCGCATCATACCTCGCCGAGAAAGTTGAGATGCTTGCTCGGGTTCGAGCACGTCTTGCGCCACATCTTCATTGCAGCGTGTGATGCGCTGCGCTGGATCGGCGTGGTCGTACGCACCTCAGCGAAGTCGCCCACTCTCGGGTCGTGCTTGGTCTCCAGCGAGCACGAGATGGACGTGCTGCCGTCGACTGGGAGGCGGTCGAACACGAGGTCGACTTCGCGGTAGAGCTGCGTGATCTCGCTCTCGATCGCGGCGTCTGAGATGCGGTATTGGATCGACTCCTGCGGCTTCGAGTCGGCTGCCGGCGCCTCGAGTAGCTTGCTCAGAGCCTGAAGTAGTGCCAAGTGCATGCAGAGTTAGGCTCCACGTCCATACCAACAGAGACGCTTCGACACGAGCTGCAGGTCACGTACCGGGCACAGCGCACGCTTCTGCATGAGCCGGAGGATGGATGTGTTGAGGTTCATCTGCTGGCTCATGAGCTGCTTCAGCTGGCGGTTCTTGAGCTCCGAGCGGCGGCGCAGGCGGTACTGCTGCACGGCCGAGTCGAGCCACTGGCTGCCGTCCTGGACCGCCATCCCCGAGCCAAACGGCCGCGGAACCTTCACCTGCGCCTCCGGGGCGTCACCGACCGCGCTCTCCCACAGATCCTGCAGGCGAATCCCGCCAGGCGCCATCGACGGCGCCAGGCGGATCGAAGGAGAAGGAGGTGAACGAGTCGGCGCGGACTTCTTTGACCCGGACTGGGAACCCCAGCGCGCGCGTTGCAGCCGCAACAGGTGCGCCTGCAGTTCCTGCACCTGCTCGCGCAGCGTCTGCACCTCGGCGCGCTTCCTGCGCTGCAGCATGGTCGTGTAACTGGTCGTCGTGTCCGCGTCACCGCTCCGGTCGTCTCGGGTGCTCGTGCGCTTCCGCCGCTTCGCCGGCGTCTCCTTCGCCCCCGACGCCACTCCAAGACGCACCGACGGCTCCACATCGTCCACAGACAGCTGGGAACCGTCCAGAGCGTCGATGGAGCCCACGTCGTACGCCTCGATGAACGCCAGGACGGACTCGAGCGCCGACACCTCGTCCTCCATGCTTCTCCCGTCGAACACACAGAAATGACACCAGACACCTCGGCGAGGAGCGATTTCATTGACCAAAAGTGTATCGAATTTTTGGCCAATCAGCACCAGGATGTGGTGGTGTTCACATCAAATGGTATAATTGCATGTTGAATGGGAAGCGAGTTCCTGCCTGCGCACGGCTCAAGAAGCAGCAACGATCGGGCAGAGGCGACTCCTGCCTGGGGTGGAAGCAACAACCTGGAGCTCGTCGAGTAATGCAACCTGAGGCAGCTCGAGTGAGCTAAACACCCACCGTGATTAGAGATCACCCCGGTAGAAGGCAGCCACTTGGCGGAAGAGCTCCCCAGACAGCAGCTCGTTCTGCGCCGCTTGCATGCCAAGGCGCGTGTTGCCAGCGAGCGTCTGGAAGACGAACGCGGCCTCTCCCTCTTTGGTATCCGGTGGCTCTCCGCTGATCGACCCACGGCGCTTGCCTGGATACACTCGATAGCACGTCTCAACGACTGCTCCAGACAGCGGTGACGGTGCCGCGGAGATTTTGATCCACGAATGCTCGCGGAACTGCAGGCCGCTCGAAGGTGCCAGCACGACGGCTGAGGTGACGATCTCACTGTCGCTCCGCGAGTCGAAGCGCTGAACCAGGTGCATCCCGGTCAGCTGGACGGGCGGCACGCTGCTCGCTCGCGACGACTGCTCTGGGGCGAGCGCCATCACGAACCTCTTCTCCAACGTCAGACCATCTCGACCTGGCACCTGACACGAACAAACGTCATTGCAACCCATTAGATGTTTGGTCACAGCACGCAAAGCAGCATCCTTTGCTGAGACTCACCATCACATGCCGCTTGTTGGGACACATTCGCTGACCAGAGAGGAGCCTGTCCCACCAGAGCGTCTGCGCTGCCTCCCGCTGTGAGTACTCCACTGGCGTCGACGTCCGCACTTCGATGTATGCGACTGCGCCGCTAGCGTCGCGAACCAACTCGAATGAACTGCTGACCCGCGTGACGCCGCTCGTCGAGAACAGCTCGGGCTGGAACACAAAGTGTGTCTCGGCACGTAGTTGGGTCATGCTGCGTTGCAGCTCGGCCTCGAAGCTAAAGCCAAGACCCGCTCGCAGGCTACCAGCGTGCGTAGAGACGGAAGCTTCAACGGCTGCCACGTCGCTCGCCTGCTTACAAGCCGCGACACCGCTGTGAGACGTCGACAAGTCGACAAGACGCATGCAGCCTGGAGTCGGCCGTACCTCTGCCCCCGATCGCTTCCGCAGCACATGGAGGACCGCGTCGCCCAGAGCACGGTGGCGCTGCAGCGAGGCCCTCAACCTGCCGTTCACCATCTCCGCGCGACGGCGCTTCTGGTGCTCCGTGAGCGCGGCTTGGCGCCATCGAGACGCTGGCTTTCCACCACCACCCTGGCTTGATCGCACTGCCGCCCCGGTTTCACTTGCGTGCACGCGTTGGATCTGCGCCAGCAACGCCTCAAGACTTGCGGCTTCGTCTCGGAGCGCGGCCACCTCCGCCCGCTTTCGGCGCTGCAGCTGCGTCGTGTACTTGGCCGTCCGAGCCCTCGGCGCTTGATGAGACTCGTTCGACGGCGACTGAAGGCGACGCGTCCATGGAACTGCCGCTGCAGTCGCTCCCCTCGACAAAGGCGAGCACGGCTCTCAGCGTGGACTCGTCGTCCGAGGAGGACGCCACCAAGTCCATGTTGTCCGAGGAGTTCACCACCAGCTCCACGTCGTTCATGCTTCCACGAGAACACTCACCCATGGACATCACAAAGACGAGCAGACCAACACTCGCTGGTCAAACTCACTGACGAATCATCACTGTCGATGCTGTTGGCTAGAGTGGGATGGCAAACATGCTTGGTGATGCACGTTCATGGTCATGGCCCCTGCTTTCTTCGACGATCGCCTCAAGCTCGCATTGCATTGCATCCGATGGAGACAGCTTTACCTCGCCGAGTTGTGCGGTCCGTGTCGGCTCCTGTGAGCCCACTCGATTCTCTATCAGACTACTTTCAGGCCGGTTGAAGGCAGCACCTTGGCGGAAGATCTCCCCCGACAACAGCTTGCTCTGCTGCGTCTGCGTGCCTAGCCGTCCGCGTGTTGCTGGGGAACGAGTGAGGCACGAACGTCACCTCTCGCTCTTTGGTTGCTGGCATCGCTGCGTCGCCGCCGAGGTCGCGAAGCTCGGCTGGATGCACTCGACAGCACGTTTCGACAACTGCTCCAGGCAGCCGTGACAATGCCGCGGTGACTCTAGCCCACGGGAACGGCAGAGCGCTCGCGGAGACCACCACAACGGTCGATGTGCTGGTTTCGCTGCGGTGGTCACTTCGCGAGCCGAAGGGACGAATTAGGTGCATCCCGCTCAACTCGAACGGCATTTTGGTAAATGGCCATGCCATTCGCCCCGCGCACGACCTCACACGATCTCAAACGAGCTGCTGACCCGAAAGGCGACACTCGCAGAGAAGATTTCGGGTTGGTACGCAAACTGTGAATCGGCAAGACGCTGAGCGGTTCCGTGCTGCAGCTCTGCTCCCATGCTCAACGCGAGATCTGGTTGTGTGAAGCCCAACGTTCCGATAGGCAAGGCCTCGACAGTTGCCAAGCCGTTCGCCAAGACACCAAGTTCATGGTGTCATGCTTCGACGAGTGATCGCAAGAAAACCCAGACGAGCACCATTGATTGGGCACCGTCAACGCCATTCCACACTGGCATCGACGCCAAGCCACGCCACACATCCAATGCATTCATCAACGGTGATCAGATTGCCTGGCTACACAGGGCGTGCTGGATCTTGGCGCTCTCGCGGTGGAACTTGTCGGTAAGCGTCTGCATCAGAAACGACCGCGTGTGCCGCAACTCACTCTCAAATGGACTGTCGAGCGCCGGCGGCTTCATGAGCGCGGGGGCCTCAGGGTATAAATGATAGCACATCCGGAGGATCGTGCGTGTCAATGGACCGTCCGGGCTCCTTGAGAGCTGCATCCAGGACTTCTCTCGGAAGGTAATGCCGGCCAGCCCAGGGATCGTGATCAGCGACGTGAAGGCGAACAGCCAGCGGTCCTTCTCATCGAACTTCTTCATGTAGGAGATGCCGTCAAGCGTGTAGCGGGTCGTACGTGCGGAGTCGTCCAGCTTTATCTCGTAGTTCTTGTGCGCGTCGGTATCACCCGCGGATCGCACCTTGATGCAGTACACATCGTTCTGGATGTTGTGCGTGCACATGCCGTTCCACATGCCGGTCGCAATGGTCTCCAACGGCAGTGGCACCACCAACGCTTGCGAGAGCTCGACGTACTCGCCGTGCTCGGGCGACTGCTTGGCTTCGGCGCGGACGTCGCCTCCCTCCGTCCCCAAGTCGACGCTGATGGGGTTGAGCACGGAGTCGGCGTCGATGTAGAGCTTCTTCATCGCCACCTCGAGGTCGGCGAGAACGTAGTCCATGCAGAACACCCTCTTCGGGCTCAAGTACAGCGGCGGCGCCGGGGGGTCCTCGAGCAACGAAGCGAGTCGGTGCTGCAGTCGCACGAGCCAAGGTTCCTCAAGGTCAGTCGCGTCGCGATACGCATCAAGATGGAGACATTGGCGCACCGCGTTGAGGGCCCCGACGCCCACGATCGACTGGATCGACGCGCTCAAGTCGTGGTGCTTGGCCACCGCGGCGCGCAGCTGCCTGTTGATTGCCTCCGACCGCTGGCGCGCCAGCGACTCCTTCTGCGCCACACGCGTCCAAGCGGACTTGGCGCCAGTGTCCAGCTCGGCGGCGTCCACGCCGTCCAGTGCGTGGCGTCTGTGCGCGTCGAGCCTCCGAGCGCGCTGCAGCTGCTTGAGCTGCCGGTCCAGCGCCGCCACCTGCTCGCGCAGCTCGAGCATCTCCTGCTTCTTGCGCAGCTGACAGCGCCGCACCGCCTGCGAGTTGCGCCGCTTCTTGTCCGCCTCGGCACCCGGCCGGTCGCTCGCCGCGCTTTCCGGACTCGTCGGCGCTGCACCGCCCTCGAACGCGTCGATGAACGCCAGCGCCTCCTGCACCGTCAGCGCGTCGTCCGCCTCCTCCACGGGTGTCGCCACCAGCGCCGGCGCCTCGACGATCGATCCCATCACGAGCTTCTCCATTGTGTGTGTTTTCGTGTTCTTGTCTGGCTTGGAAGAGTATACCTCTCTCATCTTTTATCCGGATAGTTGCTTTGCACGAGATTCTAATAACCGTACTATACGTCACGAATGATCACGTAATCACCGCAAGGACGAACCTGGCCATCACTTTCGAACACGCACGTGAAGCATTGAGTAAGGCGATGAGCTTCCTGGCGGCGGACGACCCGTTGCTGGAGGCGGACGGCACGCTGGAGGCGGCGCTGGCGTTCCTGGACAACTACAGCGGAGTCCGAGAAGAGGAGGACGGCTTGGGTTGTCTGGGCCTGACGAGCGAGGGCAGCTGCGGGTCTCCTCCGAGCGGAACGCCCTCGGTCTCCCCTTGCTCGCTGTCCACGGACTCGACGCAAGGAGCGGAGGATGGCGGCGCGCGGAGCGCTAGACGCAGCTCGCTCGGTGAATCGACACAGGGGAAGACCAAGCGGAGCAATGCACCGGCTGCGATGCGACTGCGCCGCAAGCGCAAGGCCGAGCGGCTGCTTCTGCGGGAGCAGGTTGAGCAGCTCGAGGCGCTGCTGCGCCGGCTGCGGCAGGCGCGCGGGTCCAGCAGGACGCACCCGAGACTGGCGGCATCGCGACGCACAGGAGCAGCTAGTGCTGTAGAAACGGTGGACGAAGGCGGGTTTGTGCGGTGGGCTGACGTGGCCACGCAAATCCAGCGCGAGCGCCAGCAGGCCGAGGTGGAGAACGTTCAGCTGCGAGAGATCCTTGGCAAGCAAGTCAAGCTCGCGCGCAGCCTCGAGGGGCTTTTGCAGAAGCGAGGAGTGTTCCAGGTTCGTGGTGCTGTCCTCTCACTCTGGATGCGGATGCCTGTGGCGCTGACACTGCTCTGACATCGCTCCTGCTCCAGGGAATCGACCTCGTGTTTCAGCCCCGCGTCCGACCCGATCACTCAGCCCGTTTGCCGACTTCAACACCAAGGCGATGATGGAAGACCTGGAAGAGAAGATCCAGACGTTGTACGCAGACATCGGCTCGATGGTTTCCGCGTCGCCTGAGGATGCGATGACCAGCCATTTCTCCATGAAGCAACACCCTGAAAGCGGTGATCTGTTCATGGAGGTGACAACGACGACGCCGCTCGCGTGCAGCTACGAGGAGGCGCTGACCATCACGCCCGGCGGAGTTCAACTCAAGGAGTCGCTCTCGAACAAGCAGCTTATACACGTAAGTCCATGGGTCCGACAGCAGCGACCAACTCCGACCCCAACTAACCCCCATGTCGCTGTGAACAGCACCGATTCGACGGGGACAAGGTGAGCGAGAAGACGTTCATGGTGCTGCTTCGCGACGACCACCATGACGTCAATCTCCGCGGCGTCTGCGTGATGCGCAAGTTCACAAGTGACGATCATGTCGTCTACATCTGCACGTCTATCGTCCGCCCTGCGCTCGAAGGCGAGCTCCAGTTCCGTGAGATCGGGTGGATCAAGCTGACTAGATCACTGACCGACCCGCAGCACGCGTCGACGTTCCGGATGAGCTACCAGGTTCACCCCGAGCGCCGCGGACGCCCAAGTGAGCTGACCTCAGCGCCGTTCCCTCAGCTTGGCCACCTCGAGCGGTTCGTGCTCACCTCCTACGGCCGCAGCACGCGGACGCTTCTGCAACGCGTCCAGGAGTCTCTGCTGGACGAGCTCGAGCGTCACACGCACTCCAGGACACCAGCAACAACAGCAACAGTGCGTGTATGAGCACGAGAGACGTAATAGATGACATGAGGGAGTGGAGTTGGTTGAGCGCACTGCAACAGCTGCAAGTCTCACCTGTTACGACCATCACTCATGGTAGAGATGCTGGTCCCTTCAGTTTTGGCTTTGCCTTGCACAAGTCTCACGTGATGCCGATGAGTTCGTCTCCGCTGCTCGATGATGCCGACGCCGCCACGCTTGCTGCGGTGCTCTCGTTCCTCGACAGCGCCGACGAGCTATCGGTGGGCATTGCTGAGCCTCTCCACACACCCTTGGGGCGGCGAGAGGAGTCTGGCGCGGTCAAGTACACGACGCAGCACCAGCGCAAGAAGCGGGCCGAGATCACCGCTTTGAGGGGGCAAGTGGAGGAGCTCGAGGCGCGTTTGACGCACTTGCAGACCGTACAGAGGGCGTCTTTGAGTAGCAGTAGCCCTCGTCTGTCCGGGAGCACCGAAGAGCAGGCTCTTTGGCAGGAGGTGGCGCTCGACGAGCGTGCGAAGCGACTCCGCGCCGAGCAGGCGAACCGGAGGCTCAAGGAGGTGGCCAAGCACTACCGCGAGCTCGGAGACGCCATCCTCGGCGTCTTAAGGAAGAGGAGGTGCCCAGAGGTGATAGCAGCGAGCGTTGGTTGGTTGGTTCCCCTGCTGCTTTACTCATCACCAGTGCGCTCTGTGTCCAGGACGGCTGTCAAATCCTCTTGGGCACTCCAGAACCGCCGCGGTTCCCGACTCTGACGGTGAAGATCAGCGCGCCGATGATGGATGCGATGCGCCAAGGGATGGCGCGCTTGCTCTTCGAGGCGCCCAATGTGTTCCCGGCGGTCCCGTCCAGTCGTATCACGAGCTCCTTCGAGACGGTGCGAGCACCAAGTGGCGTGGCGTCGTTCGTGGAGATCCGCACAGCAACGCCCGTCCAATTCTCGTCGGTCGAAGCCTCCGACAGGATCTGGCGTTCGCTGTCCACCAGCAGTCTACGGATATACGCCCACAAGAGGCACGCGATGGTACGGGTTTTGCCTACTGATGCCGGCCGCTGTAGGCGCCTGACGCTCGACTGTGGTAGATTCCGAGCCGCGACGGACGATCCGTGGAGAAGAAGTTCGTCATGATGGTGCCGTCGCCCGTGGAGAAGCACCCGTTCGCCAACGAACTCGGCGTCCGCGTGACTGGGATGCACCTGATCCAGCGCTATGGGCCGTACGCCGACGGAACCTCCATCGTCGTGACGTCCGCAGTTGTCATTTTCCCGCCCCATGGACGTGTCTTCCGCGAACACAAGTGGATCAAGGTCTCTCCATTATCGCCCGGTTCTTCCTCGCCGACCGCGGTATTGGAGACTTGCTATCGCGTCTATCCTGGCGAGTGTCAACCTTCCAGTAAGCCGGACGATGAAGACCGCGAAGCTGCCTTCTACTTGCGCACGTTGAGTGCCAACACGCGGCTCGTCATGCAACGCGACCAGAACGCGCAACTCGCAGGTGAAATGTTCTACCAAGCATCACCATAAGGGTGTTGCGTCTCAATACCACACGTGTCGAGAGTGAAAGTCGACCGAAGTCGGCACAGACCATCAACTTGGCATCGTTGGATATGAATGTGCTACCTACTAGTCGACAACAGCCCGCTCAGACATCTATGACGGCAGCGAGGTCGTCCCTGCCCGTCGCGACCAGCAGCGTGTGCTGCAGGTGTGCGTGCTTGCGCCGCAGCCTCTCGATCAGCACTCGCAGTAGGGACGCGCGTACCTTTTCGAGTCTCTCGCCACCGACGGACGCGACAGAGGGCGAGATGGATTCCGGCGTGAGCTCGTACAGGGTTCGGACCGTCGTCATCTCTGCCGGAGATCGGGGAGATCTCGTCGCGATGATCCACGAACGCCCGTGGAACCCGACAGCGCCATCTGCGTTGGCCATTCTCGATGATCTCGTGAGGATGATGTCGCCATTCTCGTTGTCGCTCTTGTACATCACACCACTCGAGCGCAGCAACAAGGTTGCGCCACGGTATCGAATTTCCCGCGAGTTGGAGTCTTCAAGGACACTCTCGTTTGTCTGGCAGCGCGATGGAGAGCGACAATGTCAGCAAATGTGCCGATGGTGCTCGAGGAAGGCGCGCGCTCGCACCGTGAGGCACTTGAGGATCATACGCGCGAAGCCGCTGGTTTCGTGGAGCTGCCCGGCGAAAAGCGGGCCGAACGCGTGGATGCCGCAGCCCAGGGTCGTCGCCGTCTTGATCTCGAAGCGGGGAGAGCCGAACGCGTCGACCGTCGTCTCGCTGCTGCAAACCAGTCCGTCCGCCGTCAAGGGCGGGAGTTTCCGGAGAACATAGTCAAGATTCACGTGAAGAAGCGCTTCGAGAGACGGCGCCTTGCCTCCGCACTGGTTGCCACCGCCGTCGATGGTCGAGGGGCGACGCGCACAAGCCTTCGACAAGAGGCTTCCCTTGTCGTCGTTCTGTGCCGGCAGAGACGGTCGGTTAGCTGTCAAACAGGGATGGAGATGCCAGCACTCCGTACAATTGTGCTGCGATGAAGCGCGTCGCGGATAGAGCGCAGCAGCGCGTCGTTCTTGGCCACGCGATCGCGCAGTTGATGGTTCACTTGCACGCTTTGATGCTGTTTGTCGGCACCGCCCTCCTCACCGGGCGTGTCATCACCCGAGGATGCCAGCGAAGCAAGGTGGAGATCCCTCGCTCTAGCTGCGGCGAGCCCACCGCACCGTGAGTGCTGCAAGGCAGCGAGCTGGACCTCCAAGTCGCGCACTTCCACGCGCAGGAGCGAGTGCTCGGCCCTCTTCTTCAGGCGCCGGAGCATGTCCACCGCCGTGTTGCGCTCTCTCTGACGCTTGCTGCCCGTCACTGGGACGCGCTTGGCGATGGTCCGATCCGCGTCACCGCCGTCGCTATCCTGAGTGCGTCCCGATGGCGATCCAGCACAGGAAGAAGCTGCTGTGATCGACTTGGATGCCGCCACGACCGACTCGGGACGCACAGACGGCGGTGATGGAGCCGTCACTGAGCACGGAAGACGCGTCTTCGCGTCCGACGCGCCATGGGAGTCACCCAGCCACGCGTCGATGATCTCCAGCAGCTCGCACAGCCCTGCGGCCTCGTCCTGGCCGCCGTCCGGCGCCAGCACCGCGTCC
>JAADYB010000267.1:0-27751 GCA_023338075.1 Phytopythium litorale
CGAGAACTCGGCGTCAGTCTCCGTAGCGGAGACGCTGGGCTCGCAGGCGTCAATGCGCGAGCAGATGGCGTCCACGTTGTCGCCGCTCTTGAGCGCAGCCACAATGGCATCCTGGTGATCCATCAGCAACTGGCACTCGTCGGAGTCGGGGATGAGGCGGCAAACCGTGTCGAGCTCCTGGCTGAACGTGGCGAGGCGGTCCGGCTGACTGACCATCGTCGCCAGCAGCAGCGTGTTCTGCTTGCACGCCGAGCACTTGGACGGCACGACCTCCGGGTCGACGAAGCGCAGCAAGTCCCAGACCGTCAGAGGCGAGCCCAACTCCGCCGCCTCGCAGAACTTGAGGTCTTGGCACACAACGTGCGGCTCCTTGCCGGCCTCCAACTCCTTCACTGCCTGGTCGAACAGCTTCAGGTCCTCATGGCACTGTGTCGACAGGAGTTAGCGGCGTCAGCGCGCAACCCTTTGTACACGACACGACACGGTCAAGAACGAACCTGATCATCGGCTGGGAGCAGCTCGCAAACAATGCCCGCAGCCTCACGAAGTTGCTTCACTTGGTCCGCGTCCTGCGCAAGCGCGTACTTGAGCACGGTCACGAGACCGCTGCAGTACGCACACGTCGTGTTGCCCTTCGCGGCCTCGTCGTTGACAACGAGCGCCATGGGCTCGTCGTACTTGGCAGGACAGTACTTCAGCTCCTGGCAGATCTGCTTCGGCTCTTCGCCCTTCTTGAGCGCGTCAACGACCGTGTCGAAGTCCTTCACGTATTCGTGGCACTAATCATAAACAACAGCAGCACAATCGTCAGTAAGTCGCGCTCGCCTCGCCTCACGGAACAGCAACCAACACACCTTGTTCTCGGCCGGAAGCATGCCGCAGACCATGTCGGCGATCTGACGAACCATCGCGATCTGCGACGGGTTCTGCTGGAGCACCACTTGCACCACCGTCGTCACTTGCGAGCAGAAGAAGCAGTTGTCAACCGACTCAACCATGGCGTCCTCCATCATGACGACGATCGCAGGGTCGAACTCCTCTTCGTCCTGACGCGGCGACGTCAGCAGCGGCAACGACTTGCTGCCATCAGACGTGCAATACTTCAGCGACCCGCAGATCGCGTGCGGATGCGTGCCTTTCTTCAGCGATTCCAGCACGAAGTCGAGCTGCTTCACGTACTGGTGGCACCCACTCTTATCACCAAAAAGGTCGCAGAGCGATTCTGCGAACGAGCGAACCTGCTCCACCTTCTCTTGGTCTTCCTCGAGAGCGACTTGCACCAACGCTGTCACGTAGTCACAGACATAGCAATTGATGTTGCCACCACGTTCACCATCGTAGTCGGCGGTCACGAGAGCAAGCACCGTGTCCACGAACGGCTCCGTGTCCACATCAGTTTGCGTCAGAGCGAGCGGCGTCGGCTTCTTGCAAATGCCAATGGCCTTGCAAATCTTGATGGGGCAGGTGCCGTTCTTCACGAGCTCGACGATCTTGTCAAAGTTCTTGTCGACCTCGTCACACTTGCAGTCAGCAGGCGCGAGCTGGCAGGCGTCGTCCAGAATCTTCTTGACGACCGGCAGCTTCCCGGGGGCCGTCTTGTTCACATGACGCACCACCATGGCAACCCGGACGCAGAACGAGCAGCCGTGGTGGTGGTGGTGGTGGTGATGACTGGAAGTGGTAAGAGCAAAGACATCGTCGTCCTCGTCGATCTCGTCCAATTCGTCAATGCCGTCGTTGCGCATAGCGATCAGGTCTGTCGCCGACGCGGAGCAGTACTTCAGTATCGCGCAGATCTCGTGGGAGCTCTTGCCAGCCTTGATCGCGTCCAGCACTGCGTCCAACTGGCTCACATACGCATGGCACCCGCTGTCGGCGCCAAGCATATCGCAGATCATGTCGGCGTACTGGCGGATCTCCGCGATCTCCTGACCGTACTGCATGATCGCGATGCGGATGATTGTCGTCGCGTACGTGCAGTAGGCACAGTTCGTGTCGTTGCCCACTGACGCGAGCACAATGCTCTTCACGGCCTCCGACACGTCCATGTCGTCTGCGCTCGTGAGCTCCTCCTCGTTCTCGTCCTCGTCGCTGGCCTTCTTCGTGCACACACCAATGGCCTTGCACGCCTGGAACGGGCACTTCCCCTCGCTCTCCAGCTCCACGATCTTGTCAAAGTTCTGCGCAATGGTCGTGCAGTTGCAGTCAGCAGGGGCAAGCTGGCAGACTTCCGACAGCAAGTCCTTGAGGATAGGCAGCTTCGCCGGCTCCGTCTTGTTCACGTGGTGGATCACAACCCCGACCTGGATGCAGAACTTGCACCCGTGGCGGTGGTGGTGGTGGTCCACATCACTGTTCGAGACCACGAGCGCCGTCGATTCGTCACTCACTCCAAGCGCGCCGGCCGCCGAGCAGTACTTGAGCGTCTTGCAAATGTCCCGAGGGTGCACACCCTTCCTCAGCGAGTCAATGACCGAGTCCAGCTGGGTGACGTACTGGTGGCACACACTGTCGTCCCCCAGCATGCTGCAGATCATGTCGGCGTACTCGCGGATCATGTCGACCTGGTCAGGCTGCTCCTGGATCACAATCTCCAGGAACGTCGTCGCGGCGTCGCAGTACAAGCACGTGTTGTCGTGCAATGCATTGTCGCTCGACGCGATGACGAGCTGGTTGTCGGGCGTTGGCTTCTTGCAGAATCCGAGCTCCTTGCAGATCTTGTGCGGGCACTCGCCCTGCTTGACCAGCTCGACCAGCTTGTCAAAGTCCTTGTCGATCTCGTCGCACTTGCAGTCCGTCGGGGTCAGCTTGCACACATTGTCCAGGATGGTCTTGACGATCGGGAGCTTCTCCGGCTCCGTCTTGTTCACCTGGCGCACCACGTCGGCCACATGGACGCAGAAGAAGCACCCGTGCGGCTTCTTCCCCTCGTCGTAGCCGGCAAGCGCATAGTCTTCCGTCTCGGCCGAGTCGATCAGCATCACCTCGGGCGGCGGGGACGGGGTCGTCGAACACATCTGCAGCCACGCGCAAACGATGGCTGGGTCCGTTCCGTGCTTGAGCCAATCCACGACCTCATCGTAGTGCTTCAGGAAGATGTGGCACATCGAGTCCTCGGCCATGGCCTCGCACAGGTCGCCGATGATCGCGCGGACCTGCTCGATGCCCTGCGCCTGT
Source organism: Phytopythium litorale (assembly GCA_023338075.1). NCBI lineage: Eukaryota > Oomycota > Peronosporomycetes > Pythiales > Pythiaceae > Phytopythium > Phytopythium litorale. The sequence continues at coordinate 3,178 of JAADYB010000267.1, forward strand.
TGCTCCAGCGCCTGGTCCACCATCTCGACGAATCGCTTGCACATGGTGCACGACAGCTCGCTGCCCACTTCCGAGCAGTCTTCCAGCTCCCACTCGTCCTCGAACGCAGCGTCCGCCGCAATGAGCTCGCACACTTCGGCGTCCGACTTGCCTTGGCCCAGGAACGCGCGCACTTGCTCCTCCATGTCCACGACTCGGTTACACTGTTCGTTTAGCGAGCAGAGCGTTAGTAAGTGACCTTTATGGGCCCTTCAACCTAGCAGCAAGCCGCACCTCGTCGACCAGCAGAGCGGACGACAGATCCTCGCACGACGTCTCGTCCAGGTAGTGGACCGACACGAGCTGGAAGGCCGAGCGCAGGTGCGCGTGCAGGCGCGAGGCGAGCTCGTCCCCCGTCTGCTGCAGCTCGTCCTGCTCGCGCAGACGCGTCAGGGCCGTCAGACACGCCAGGCGCGTCTCCTCCAAGGTCAGCGCCTCGGGTTCGTCCTCCTCCTCCTCGACCACGACCACGACGTCGTCGTCGGACTCGAGGCCCAGGAACTGCTGCAGAAGGCTCGTCGACTCCTCGAACTGCTCCCGGAGATACTCGCCCAGGCCCCCGCTCTTCTCCGGGTGGTGGTGGCGTCCATGCGCCGTCTCCTCCTCCTCATGGTGGTGGTGGGGGTGGCGGTCGCCGTTCTCGCGCGGCAGGCGGTCCCCCAGCGTCGGGTGGCGGCCCCCGCGGTGCGCGCTGGCCACGGCGGCCGCCAGCGCCAGCGAGAGCGTCAGGGAGCGCGCGAGGCGCATGGTTCAGGGCTGTGGAGACGGCGGAAGCGCAGCTTCTTCCTCCCTTGCTTGCTTCTCCTTCTTCAAGTCGAAATCCAAGTTTGAAGGAACCTTCCTTGAGTCCAACACGACCAGAGTCCAGCGTCTACTGACACGAGTGAGGGGTACCTAGTGGTATTTCATATATTGAATGATATAAAAGCTGGTTGGGAACTGAGACTGGGTTGGTTGCACACCGTTGCGGATGCGAAAGAGCACAGAGAAATGTTGAAGGAAGGAGGGACACCCCCAATGGCGCGGAATGATAGCGCGTGCCTCGATCCAACCAACACTCCTGACCGGCAATGGCAAGACCACCAGCGGCACGCCACTCATGTCCGCTGCTTCTGTTGCTGCTCTCCTTCTTCTTCTCCATTGCATCCATGCGCATCACCACGCCCTCGAGCTTGTCGGGAGAGCACAGCCGCTAGTCAGGCATGGATGGCTGGTTCCGAGCTTCGAGGCGACCCAAGTGAGACGAGGACGCCTTGCGCCATGGAGCACCAGATCAGTCCATCCACGCCGACGCGAGCTGCTTTCAGCCGCTGCTTCCGCTTCGACCAAGTGAGACCACGACGTAGTGAGACCACCAGCTAGTGAGATAACCACAAAGCCCAACTCGTTGCGCCAACGACTCCCAGGTGAAGACCACGCAAATGAAGAGTCCAACAGGAGAAGATCTCCGTCAAGGCACTTCAACCAAAGAGTCCACTATTCGGGTGCGTCATTCCCGCCAAAGGACGCGACCGACCGAGTCGCCTCATGGCATGCCGCCTCCAACTTCAGGACGCCCCACCGCGATGACGGCGCGTTCTCCATCAACCAGAGGCAGTGACGCCGCTACGGGTCTCACTGGGCGATCGTTGGCGTCGTCGGCGGCTGCTTCGTCCACAATGGAGGCCTTCGAGAAGCTGTTCGCGTCCGTGCAGGACCCGCAGACGCAGGACAACCACGCGCGGCACCTCGCACTCACCAAGAACGTCCTCTACCAGAACGAGCTCGGGTACTGCATGATACTCGTCACTACCGGCATCACACCCACCGTTGAGGTGCTCACGTCGACACTGTGTCGTGCAGGTGGAAGCTGGCAGAGTTACCGACCGTGAACGAGTTCCTGGCGCTGCTTCGCGACAAACTGGCGGACGGAGCCGACCAGTTCTCTGTTCCATTGTTTGCAGCGATCACGCTCTGCTCCAAGGTGCAGTGTCAGAATCGCTGCTCCTGTGTCGAACTCAGCGACTGACGAATGATCGAATGTTGCAGCCGTTCATTCGGCAAAAGGCGAACGAGGAGATCACGAACACCGGCCTCCTGCATGGCATCCTGCCCACGCTTGGCGAGTTGCTGGCAAGTGAAGATTCGGAGATCCAACTTGCGGCCGCCGAGGCGCTTCGCCAGTTTGCTTCCGGAGATTGTAAGTGCGCAAGCGTGTCGATCGCGTTGCGTCGATGTGAGTCTGACGCAAGGGTGTGCTACCGTGACAGTGCTGGCACGACCGCCGGCTTCGAAGAGCACGCGAGCCAACGGCAATGGCGGCAGCACGGACGCCTCGCATCCTGACGACTTCCGCCTATCGCCGCGAGTGTTTAGCCAGACTTTGCTGGAACAAACGGGCACGGTCGACGCGATCGTGAACGTGATGCACGACTTGTTCCCTGACGATGATGATGCTGAAGCGGGTGTCAACAACAGAGGGGACGGTGATGCCGCAACGAGTCCTCTCCAAGATGATGACACGCCTCGGACCAATGACGCTGACGCACCCGACGCAGTTGTTGATACTGATAGCAGCCAGAAGCAGCAGCAACAGCAGCGACTAGCGGCGCTGTTGTTCCCACTGATCGAGCTGCTAGCCGAGGTATCGAGTCATGAAGGCTGCGCCGAGGTGCTAGTCGTCACGGGTGCGCTGCACTACGTGCTATACGTGCTCGAGAACGTCTCAAGTGCCCAGGATGAGCTGCTACCGCTATGTCTCCTCATCCTTTGGAACACCCTCGAGCTTAGCCACGAGAAGCTGAAGCGGATCACGACCTGCGCTTCGAGAAAGGAGCTGCTGATCCAGTTCCGGCTCCGCAACGCCATCTACTTTCTCGGTAACGAATTCACCCTCCACGCGCTGCTACGTACGCTCGAGCTGCTGCTCCGGCGTGGCTATCGACCGCAAGACAAGGCGCTGCGTAACGAGACACTCATGATCTTGCTACTGCTCGCCAAGCGACGGAAGACCCTCGACGTGTTCTACAGCGCCGGCGTGACCAACTGCTTGCTCTCGTACGCGACTGCGGCAGAACACGCGCGCGCACAGACTGGAGGCGAGGGGTCTGTCGCGGCCTCGGCCATTACCGCCAATGTGCACCTGTATGCGACCAGCAGCGACGACGACTTTGAGTTCAAGCAGACTCTGTGGTTTCTGCTGGCCGATATCTCGCACGATCACGCGTTCAACATGGGCGAGCTCGTTCAGTTCCGGTTCACGGAGAGCTTGTTCTCCTACGCTTTGATCTCCCCCACGTCTTCATCTTCGGCCAGCATGACGTCCGCGGCGCTCAAGTACTCCGCCCCGCAGCTGCAGATCTTGCAAGTGACCGCATTGAGCGTACTGAACCACATTGTGTCGCCCTTCGCGCTCGACCAAGTCTACGAGCTGCGCGCACATGAGAGACTCGTCGACTTCCTGCACGTCGGTTCGGGCACTGAGGCTGTGCTTACACTCGCTTGGTTGCTGCTTGTTCAAGTTGCAGCACCTGAGCCGTTCTATCAGAGCGCCTTGGGCGAATGCGGCGCTGTCGAGACTGCGGTGGCGCAGTTCGGCTCCCCGTCGTCGCGCTTTACGTTCGCGATGCGTCGCAACGCCGTCATCGTGTGCGCTAACATGTGCCGGGGACACGAACTCAACCGAGAGCGCTTCTTCGACGCCAACGGCGTGCATTTGCTGGCGGAGAACCTCGAGAAGTACGACGCCGCGCACGCTATTCTGGAGGAGAATCTCATCATCGGCGTGCTGGAAGCCGTGCGGTCGTGCGTCGTCGGGGACACGCGCAACGAAGAAGCATTCATCAACGCTGACGGTGTGCCCAGGCTTCTCTCGGTGCTGGTGCAGGTGCCCAAGGCGATCAAACACCAGGCACTGGCTGCGCTTGCCGAGATCTGCGTCAACCCTGCCGCCATCCCAAGCTACATGGACTGGAGATGCGATCGGTCGGGTGCGTTCAATAATGCCAGCGCGAACGAGGTGCTACTGCGCATATACGCGGACGAAGAGGAAGCCGAAGCACTCTACAGCTCAAGCATGGCGTTGGGACAGCGGAGTCAGCCTGAACCAGGGACAGCCACACGCCTTGTGGCTGCGGACAGCATGCGCCACAGCGCCTTCCAGTCCATCACGACGTGCAGCAACCCGATCATCGTTTCATCAGCAGACCCGACCACTGCTTCCAACAACAGCAACGGGTCTTCGCGGCCAGAGTCGCCGGCATTCGCGAGGCTCAAAGAAGCGCTGAGGGCGGCGCAGAGCCTGTCGGTGGGCCAAGTACACGCCTCCTTGCGCAGCAGCGTGCTGGCACTGACGGACAAGCAGGTGCACCCGGAGGTGAGCCTCAAGTCCAAGATCCATGCTGTGCTCGCCAACGTCGCCTTCGCATGTGACCCGGAGAAGCTGACGCCTCGAGACCAGGTCATGCTTGAGGTCGCCAAGGAGTACCCCATGTACCGAGTCGGCGAGATGTGGCAGAACGTGCAGCTCGAGCTCCACGCCGAGGGCGTCCGCCCCATCTACGCGGACGCGCTCTTCATCCGCAAGCAGATCGAGCAGGCGTACAACACGGCCGTGTGCACCAAGCACGTGCAGCAGGAGGTCTTCTCGCGCGCCAAGGTGCTCGGTGCGGAGCAGGAAGACGTGCTGTTCCGGCAGATCCTGCTCCAGAAGCGGCAAGAGGAGCAGGCGGCGCGCTTCCAGCGTGCCAACAAGCTTCAGAACTCGACGCTGCGCCTGCACTTTGACGCCAAGAAGACGCGCCTGGAGTTCATGAAGCGGCAAGACCCGACGGCCTTCGCCGCGTACGAGAGCGAGGAGCACTGCCGCATCGACGACCCGCCGCCCGAGTATGTGGACAGTGAAGAAGACGCCAAGGCGCTAGCGCTCAAGGAGCAGGACCTCAAGGGCCGCATGAGCACCATCGCATCCAAGCGCAAGTAGTTAATCTCGCGTTAGCCATGAAGGCCGTTGGTTGGCGACGCTCGTCGGTGAATCGATCCTGACTGTCTAACCTGATGCGTCAGCGTCATCACCGCCCTCGTCCTCGTCGTCCAAGTCGGCCGCCTCGATGCGCAGCTCGTCCAGCAGCTCATTGATGCAGTCTACACACTCGGCATGCTTGCTCGTCAGCGTGGCGACCGACCGCTCCAAGAAGGCGACGGCGCTCTCATCGGGCTCCTGAGCGCCGGCCGCGTCCTCGCACCGCATCTTCTCGATCAGCACTGCGGACGTCTGGCAGGACCAACTCATCAATTAGCTCAACGCATCCGCATTCGAGCGAAGCGCAGAGTGACGCACCAGCAGCAACTTGTCCTTCTCCTCGAGCTGCACCTTGCGGACGAGCTGCGCCAGTACCGGCAGGTGCTTCTCGGCCTTGAGCGTCTGCTCCACGCTGTTAATCTGCTCGCTGACGCGCGCAAACCGCTGCGTGATACCCGTGGCTACCATCGCCAGTCGGTGTCAGTCCAATGCAACACGCCTGGTTAGAAGACGGCGGTCGAGCGTACTGAAGTCCTGGAACGCTGGCGTCTTCTTGTGCGTGTCGAACCCTCTGATAACCAGCGCGAGCGCGTAAGCCACACGTGCGAGAAGCCAAGCTGCAGCTCCGCGAGTCCTACGTGTGGAAGTCGGCGTAGATGCGCACGCGCTGCTCCTGCAGGCGGAAGAAGGCCGCCACCAACGCCCGCGTGCTTTGATCGCCCGCGATTGCCGTGCTCTCGCCGTCCTCCGCCGGCGGCTGCTGCTCCTTCTCCTGCTGCTGCTGCTCCAGCTTCTCCTCCTCGTGCTGCGCGTGGTCGCAGTGCGCGTGCGCGTCCGCGGGCCGTGCGGCCAGCAGCTCGACGCACGAGTCAAAGTCCATGCCTCTCGTGCGGATCCGCTCGAAATGTGCCTGGCAGTTCCTGGTGCAGCATACGATCCGTTTTATATGGTTCAGTGACGTGTTTCACGCCCTTGGTAGCTCTCGTTCCAAATCGTTATTATGGAATACACATTGGCATTGACAAGCATCAAGCGTCATGATCCATGACAACATGGCGAATGGCTCGCCGCGATCCCTTCTCCGTCTTCGTCCCTCAACGTCTCACGTCACCGCGTCTCTTGAGCTATCTTGGACGCATCAAGAGCATCAGAGCGCCACCGTCCGCCGAGAAAACAGACCAGGACGCGCGCGTCAAGCAAAGCCAGAGGCAGTCGCTGCGCTATTTCTGTCCCTCACTCCCCATTTGGCCTCGCCTCCGCCCCACCGCTGCCATCTTATGACCTGACGGAAGTGCCAATCGCTTGTTGCTGCGGGATTAACGCCTCCTGTCGGCTGTACCGACGACTTGAAGCCAACCACAGACCGCCACCGTCGCCGCCCGCCGCCTCCGCTTCCTGCGTCGTCATGCCCGACGCCGCCGTCATCACGTGGCCAGATGTCGACGACCCGCTCGTCGTGGGCCGCCGCGTCCGCATCATCGACGACCTGCTGGGTGTCGTCTTGCTGCTCGCCGCGCTTGCGTTCATCGCGCTGCTGGAGCTCACGCGTCGCCGCATCTGCGCCGTCTACCAGCTCGCCTTCTTGCTTTGCGCCGGCTGCGCTGTGTTCATCGTCGGCGGGCTGGTCGATCACCACTTGTCGGACGACCAGCTGCAGCTCGCGCTATTCGGCTCCTTCCTCTCCAGCTCGCTGACCACTACGTACGTCTACCTGCCGCTCGGAGCGGGCGCAGCGGTGGCGCTACTCGGCGTCTTGCACTTGTCGGTCTGTAGCTGCGAGTGCTGCTGCCTCCAGGGATCGAGGTGCGCGACGCACCGCGACTGTTTCGCCGCGCGGCTTCGAGCCAACTTTGCTCTGTTTACCGTCACGTTCGTCGTGCTCTGGGTGCTCATCGGCATCCGGCTGAACGCGAGACTCCGAGCGTCCGCCATCAACCCCGTGGGCGGCACGGTGCACTGGATGCTGTTGCGATCGCCCTTCTACCTCGCAGCCGCGCACATTGGCAGCGTCGCCATGGTGGAGCTCAAGCTGTTCCTGCAGCACGTGGGTTCGAGCGCCGATGGATTCACTTGTTGTTGCTTTCGCTGACGCTTGATTGTGCTCTGTTTGGACCGGTTGGCAGGCCGACAAGGCTCCAGCGTCGCGGGATGCAGCAATCCGTCAGCCAGCAGTTGAACAACCGCCGTCCTCGCACGCGATGACGCTGGCGCAGGCAGAGGCGATGGCGTCGACGATCGACGATCTAATGCGTCCGCCGCCGGTCGCCAAGGTACGCATTCGGTGGCTGGACACGGAGTTGCGACGTCAAGCTGAGGACTTGGACGCGTGCAATGGTGCTCAGATCCGACAGCCGACTGCGGTGGTTGCATCCAGTGGCGTTGCGACTGCAGCTACGACGGCAGCAGCCATCGTCCGTCGCACGTCTCGACCACAGACTCCAAATTCACAGTCCAACGACCACCTGATCGCGCGTGGCGGCGTGTCCTCAGCACCGCTGGCTGGTACGCTCAAGAGCGAGCATCGGCATGGCACCGCCAATGCGTCGACACCTCAGCGTCTGACGCTGCATGATCTCGCAACGGAACGGCCCGCAAGCGTCAGCAAGGATGGCGACGTGTCGGGGCTCATCAGCAGCGACAGCGACAGTGACGAGGACGTACTGACCCCCAACTTCAGCGCTTCCTCCACACGCACGAGGCTGTCGGCATCGTCGTCCGCTGCTGGAAGTCGTCGAGTTGCATCGATAGCATCGCAGTCGACATCGTTCAGCCGGCCGACGTCTCCGGCCTTGTCGTCAGTGTCTTCACGGTCGTCTTCGTCTTCGTCATCGAACTCTTCGTCGGCCTCTCGGTCTCGTGCTCCTCCAGCGCAGTACACACGGCCACCAGACAAGCTGTCGATGCGTCCACGCCCCTCGAGCAGCGAGCACGCTTTCCCGGTGTCTCGCTTCGTGAGCGACTCGGACGGCGCCGCTTCCAAGCAGAACTACTACTACTACAGCGACAACAACCGGCCGTCGTCTGCATCGTCGACCACGTCCTCCTTCTCCACGTCCTCGTCTCTATCGACCTCGACCGCCATGTCGGTGGACGGGATGCGACGACGGATACCGCACGTGACAGCGGGACAAGCGCCAGCCGGGTCGACTGGAGCGCCTCATGCTCCGGCAAAGGTGCCTTGGGTCGAGTGCTTCGACGCCACGAGCGGGAACGTCTACTACTACAACCAAGTCACAGGCGAGAGCCGATGGCAGCGCGGGTTCTAGCGCACTCTAGTGATAAGCACGACACCAACATAGACGCATTGAGACAAAGGAACACACCTTCGCATTGTTGGCGGCGCTTACACCTTGCCGGCGTAGCGGTACGTGAGCTTGTAGCTCGTGTCGAGCGTCTTGAGCAGCGACTTGCCCGACGAGTCGAGTGCCGCATACAGCTGCTCCTTTTCGTACGGCGAGCACATGTCGAGCAGCGCGAACACGCCAGGGCGAAGCTTCTGCTGCAGCACGACCGGCAGCTTCCCCCTCGTGGCGGCAACCAGGAATGGCATCATGAGGTACACGACATGCTTGCGCAGCTGCGCATCGTGCTCCTTCATGTACCCGAAGAGGCGAGCGAGGTTTGAGCTCCACTCGACCAGCAGCGGCCACTTGGCGCTCAACTCGAGCTTGGCGACGGATGGCAGGTTGGAAACTGAGACCAGCACCTGCAGTAGCGCGTTCGACGCCTGGACGAGGAGCGGAATGCAGTTGACAAGCGACGCGAAGTGGTGGCGTACAATGCGCAGCAGCAGCGCGTACGAGTACGTCCACACGCGGTGAAGCTGGTCGAGAGAGAAGATCTGGCTTTGGTTCGGGCCGAGAGGAGCCGCGGCAGCGAAGAGCATCTCGAACGCAGCGAAAGACTGCGTCAGTTCGTGGCTCTTCCACGTGAACAGCTCGGGCTTGCAGAACCACAGCGTCAGCAGCCTGACGTTCCAGACTGCGACCTCCGCAGCAACGCCCTTTGTCTCCTGTTCGGTTGAAGCCTGCAGGACGAGCAGCAGCTCGCCGACGTTCTGCACAAGTACAGCGAGCAAGGCTTCCTTGAACTCGGAGAGGCACTGCCGACGGGTGGCGCTCAGCTTCTTGTCGTCTCCACCGCCGGTCACGACGTCACAGAGAACGACCAGCGCTGCCAGCTTGCGATGGAGCTCGGGAGCCGCCACTTCTTTCCGGATCGTCGCAACCAGGAGACGGAACTCTTGCTTGTTCGCGGCGCGTACCAGGTTGCGTAGTGGTGCAGCTGCCTTCTCGAATTCGCTGTTGCCAGCCTTGTCTAGTCCCGATTGGTGCTTCGTCGTCCAAGTCCCCAGAGAGCTAAGCGCGGCGGCCAGCAAGTATCCAAAACCCTTGAGCTCGTCCGTCATCGCCAGGCGTACAAGAGAATACTCGGTGCAGCAGGTGCCGAAGAACGCCCACGCCGCGGCGGTGGTGTCGCTTGAAGAGTTCAGCGGGGAGAGAGTGGAGATCCGCTTCATCGACGACGCCAAAGCTGGTCCGATATGAGCAAACAGAGCGTTTCCCTTTCGATCCGCATGCCCTTCGTTGTCTGCGTCTGGGTGCGTCTGCTTCTGTCCAATCGTTGGGCTAATGGCCGCTTCATGCGCGATGAGTGCACGCAGCAGATCCAGCGTCAACGGATCATCGCTCTTGAGTGCGCCGAGCTCGTCTCGGATGGCTAGTAGCAACTTCAGCGCCTGGCTTACACTTTCGCGCTCCTCCTTCGACTCGGGCAGCGACGGAGCATCGCGGTGGACAAGTGCGATTGCCTGCACAACGACAATTGCGCGGCGAGCAATGTCCTTTTGCCCAGACACTTTGAGAGACGACTTCAGCAGTTCGCCAACGAAGTTGCTGTCGTTCTCAGTGTGTTTGAGCGCTACGTGCAGCATCTCGGCCACCACGTGCGGGTCCATCTCGTGAACGTTGTCGTGGTGGAAGACGAAGCGCATACCCTCCTCGATGCCTCTAGAAATGCCGCTGCGAGTCGCTTTGGTCGACAGCCCAGACACTGCATTCGAGATTGGACGGAAGTACAAGCGAACCCACGCCAGCACCTGCGCACGTGCTCCAGTGAGGACTTGGCGCCTCTCTTCGTCGATTCCGATGTGCTCCAATGCCTTGTAAAGCACCAAAACTTGGGCCAGCAGGTCACCGCAGTCCGACATGCGCATGTATCCGTCAGGGATGCGAACCAAGAACGAGAAGAGCGCCTCCAGGGTCCTTGCGACTCTCGCAACTGCCTCGCAGCTGTCTTTGCGCTTCACCGCGCGAATTGTCGTGCCGAACTGCTCTGCACACCCAGCAAGTGCTGCCGCCGCCACTTGCCGAATGCCGGCGATCTCGTAGAAGGCGGCATCGAAGAGAATCCGCTGGGGTGACGAGATATTGGACGAGCCTCCATATTGCGCGACGTAGTCATGAATCAGCGTGCGAAGTAGTGTCTCGGCCCCACTTGTCGTCGCATGTGCCACAAGCTCCGGCAGGTAAAATGTGACTGCATCCCAGCAATGCGTCTGGTTCACGTAGTCGATCACAAGCTTCGTGATGCGCTCGCTCTGCGCGACTCGTGTTGCTTGTTCGGCCCTGTCGTCGGTATGCTCCGCCCTTTGAAGCCAGTGAACGCAAATCTTGATCACTCCGGCGCGACTCAATCCATCATCTTGCGCGATTGCATGGCGAGTCTCCTTGGACTTGGCCTTGGCCTTCTTGTGCTGTTGTTGCGGCTGCGAAGCCAGCAAGGCTTCGATGACTGGGACGAAGCGGTCGCTAGATCCTCCAAGTTTGACGAAAACTGCCTCAATATGGCTCATCAGTTCGTTCGCCGTCGTCGAAGCAGCTTTAGCCGCGTTGTAGAACATCAGCAGCTCGCCGAAGATGCTGCACACTTCTCGGTCATACGCTGACAAAACGAGACTAGTTTCGGTGGTTGCAATCGATTCTGCGACGGGATCGACAATCGCCTCCAGGGTTTTCGTGACGAGGGAGACGATCTTGGTGCGGTTCTGCGGCGTCACGTGAAGTTCTTGCATGAACATCTGGAACACGAGACGAACGACACCGAGCTTCAAGGACTCCACGTCGCCGACACTCGAAACCAGTCCGGAAAACCCCGCGACCTCGTCGATGAGCAAGGCCCAAAGCACGTCAACTTGTCCTGGAGGCATTCCCACGAAAGCCTTGCGGAGACGTGCTTCGCTTGCTGGCCGGGACAACAGCGTGTACAGTCCGCGTGCCACACTGAAGTCGTCCGAACGAACTGCAAATGCCGCACGAAGAAGCTTCTCGAGCAATCGCATTGAGTCGTATGCCTGGATGAGATCAACGACCGACTGACTCTCGGCTTCGACGCGAGTGACCGGTGACTTTCCCGAGCGCCACTGAGTCTGAGCACCCAACATCTCCATAATGGATGTGCAGCAGCAGTCGACCAGATTCGGTGAGCACTCAACCGCGTCGGAAACAATCTGGCAGCGCATGTCGGCGATGTGCTCGGCTTCGATTGCGCTGTCGGTGTCCAACACTCTGCTGACATCACTGGGCAGATGCTCGAAAAATGATGTGAGCACCATCTCCATGGTCGTGAACTGCTCACGCTCTTCAGTGTCCTCCGTCACGCGGTAGACATCGAACTCGCGGAGTGACTTGAATAGCGAATTGTACAGCACGACCAGGATAGATGCAGCGTCAGCTGCCTCGCTTCCATTGAAGAGCTGCTGGAACGCCAGGAACGCGACCGCGCAGAGCTCCGCCCAGAACTTGAACGGCGAGTACGTCGTGGAAGTCGCCGCGATGACGATTGCAGCGCGCTTGCGATTCGTCTTCGGGTCCGACTTGGCGTCGACGATCTTCGAGGTTGCAGCCGCTCGGATGCGCGTACTGAAACCACGCATGAGAACGCGCAGGAACTCCCCTACGCCAGAAGCGCGCAGCTCCAGCGGGACTTGGCTGTCGACAAGGATGCTCAGCAGTTCGTCAAAGAGTTGTTTCTGGTACGAGATGAGCGCAGACTGCTTGCCCGAGGAGCTGTCGTTGTTTCGGCGCTTCTTCGCCTTGCCACCCGCTCGCTTGCTGTCCTCTTTCCCACCCACGTGGGTGTTGGAGCCGCCTTGAGTCCAGACGGATCGCTGGTGCACCAGAGCGCCGTCGAACTCGCGGACGTGCTCGGCGTCGAACAAAGCGTCTTCGACCGTCTGGTCTAGACGCTTGAGGATGGACTGTGCGCCGCGCAGATGCAAGTCGTTTGCCCACTTGTCGATCGCGTGGCGGAATCGAAGGATCGCGCGTAGTGAGGTCTTGGCCACTGCAAGGAACACCTTGCGCTTGTTCATCTGCGTCTTTTGCAGCTCCTGGTACACGCACACGATTGCGCTGGCCAGTGCCACGTGCTCCTCCATCTCGTTCGTCAGCTCGTTGGATGTATTCTCATCACTGGAGCGGATCGCTGCAGCCAACGCGTCGACGTGCTGGAAGGATGCCGACAGCGCGCGGTCCATGAACTCCGCGAACACGTTGGTGGCCGGCCGATAAAGCTGGAAGCTGGGCGTCACGGCCTCCGACGTGTCCAGCGCGTCATGCGGCAGGCCGAAGAGGTGCACGAAGACGTACTTGACGTCCTGGAGTGCGCGCAGGCCGTCTTTGCTGCTACTAGTCGTCTCCAGCACCTCTGCGAGCGCCGAGAGCAGCAGATTGCACGAGTTGGTGGAGAGCGAGACGGGCGCCTCACCGCTGCCGCGCTGCCTGGTCGCGAAGGCCGCGAGTGACAGCTGCAGCAGCCGCAGCCCGTGCTTGGTCTGCTCCGGCCGCGCCTCGTCGTCGCGCCGCGCCTTGGTCACCAGGAAGACCGCGAACTGCATCACTTCGGCGGCGATCCGCTGCCAGGGCACGTTCAGCGCCTCCTCCGTGCGCTCGAGCAGGCTGAGGGCGTCGTCACTGCCGCGCGCGTCCGTCGACAGCAGCGCCAGGCCAGTGCGGATCAGCGCCGCGTCGCCGTCGTAGCCCCTGCGCGTGTGCTGCCACCGCACAAGCGCCAGCACCGCGTCCAGCGGGAAGTCCTCCGTCTGGTGGCCATGGGCCTCGCCCTCGGGCGTCGCGGTCGCAGGCGCCGTCGTCATGGAGGTCGGCGTCTCGTTACGTCCCATTGAGTCCGTCCTTTCCCCAATGGGGTCGCTTGACGCCCACCAACACTTGCCGTTTGGACTAGAATAAGGTAAATATGTCCTGGGTTAAGGATAATATTGACCATGCGGGTGAATGATTAGTGTTGGAAACACTATTTATGAGAATGTAGCCATGTTTGGTGAAGCGATGGCTAAATTTGGTGCGAAGGTGGTGGTCGGTCGGACGGAGACTTTGGTTGAGGAGGCTGATCCTGCTGCTCGGTGCTTGAGGTTGTTGGCGATTACAACGTGAGGGCGTGGGCTGTGTGGGTGTTCGTGTGAGAGCCCCGGTGGCCACCACGGAGGCGACGGGCGAGGGACCAGCGTGTCCGTGCGGACAGTCGTGGTCGGACCCAAAGGTGCAGCACTTGTGCCGCCTCATCCGGAACGCAGACGACTCCGAGGGCGTCAACCGAGTGCTGCTGGCATCACACAAGAGAGTGCAAGCCAAGATAGCACCATCGCCGCCGCCTCCAACGTTCACGGCCAAGCGGTTGCAGAGGCGGGAGTCCGGGGCGATCTCATCACCGGACGACTCGATGGCGTCGAAACCTGGAAGCGACCCAGCCGAAGGTGCTGCGGTTTCAACAACAAGAGCGGTGGCGAGGAAAGGAGGCACGTCCGAGAACATCCAGGTGTTCATCCGCATCCGCCCGCTCGTGGATAGAGAGAAGGCGCTCCAAGACCAAGCGAACCCGGTGTCCACACCGTGCATCCGCGCCATCGATGATCAGGTGACCTATCGATGCCTGAGAGCATGATTGTTGCCTGTGCTGATCTCACGCATTCCAAACGCGCAACAGACGATTGAGGTCAAGACGGCCGACGCGAACGTCAAGTGCTCGTACGACGCCGTGTTCGACTCGTCCTTCTCCCAGGAACAGGTCTACGAGCGCGTGCGCGAGTGCACTCAGTCGTTCCTCCAGGGCTTCAACTCGACGCTGTTTGCGTACGGGCAGACTGGAAGCGGCAAGTCGTTCACCATGTTTGGAGCCGAGAGCGACCTGTCGCGGTACCGCCCAGGGCTGCAAAAGAGCCCCGCTGGCATCATTCCCCGCGCCATCAAGGAGATCTTCGCCTCCACCGTGCAGATGGAGGCGGACACGCAGCCAGCGGTTTACTGCTCCTTCGTGCAGATCTACAACGAGCAAATTTTCGACCTGCTGCGCGACTCCAACATGGACCGGCCGCTCGAGATCCACGAGGATCGGCAGAACGGGATCTTCGTTGAGGGACTGTCCGAGTACGCCATTCGTGGGGTGAACGACTGTTTGCAGCTACTGCAAGCCGGCGAGCAGCACAGAGCTGTGCGGTCGACGCACATGAACCAGGTCAGTAGCCGCAGCCACAGTGTGTTCCAACTGCTGCTGGAGCAGCGCCGCAAGAGCGACGGCGCCGTGCTCAAGTCCAAATTCAACCTCGTCGACCTCGCTGGCTCGGAGAAGTGGCATCTCGGCGCCGACATGATGGTGGGCCACATTGCTTGGCTGTCTGTTGGCAATGGTATCACTAATGCCTCACTTGGCGATCTCCACAGGACCACCATATCTCCGAGATGAACAGCATCAACCTCAGCCTCCACACGCTCGGGAGGTGCATTGCGTCGCTGTCGTCGCGCTCCGGGTCCAGTGGTCACACACACGTTCCGTATCGGGACTCGAAGCTCACGAGGCTGCTGCAGGATAGTCTCGGAGGCAACACCAAGACCAAGATCATTGCGACGCTGTCTCCATCGCCCGATTGCGTGGAGGAGTCAGTATCGACGCTCAAGTTCGCCGACCGCGCTAAGAAAGTCATGGTGGTGGTTCGAGTCAATGAACAGCGGACAGTCGACCCAGCGTACGTGGAGAAACTGGAGCGCGAGCTTGAACAGCTCCGAGAAGTCGTGCGCGTTTTACGGGGAGCGCCAAGCACTTGCCCAGCGACCGACGACGAAGAAGGCAACAACAACACGGAATCTCCGAGGTCAGATGCGGATGAAGACAGTGATGATCGCGACGACAGCAACCGCGTCAAGACCCGACTGGTCCGTGTGGCGCAAGAGAACGCGGAGCTCAAGCGGCAGAACGAAAGCTACCAAAAGGAGATTGAGCTGATGAGACAGCAGCAACCGCGGCAGCCGCCCAACCCCGGCAGCTCAGCGGACCCGCAAGTGCTGCAAGCCAAGACGGTAAGTTCTCAGGCTGGTATGTTACAGCTATTCTGCTTCCGGGATTTGACGCATTGGGTTGATGTGATGACCGGTCAGCAACTTGAAAACACTCTGCATCAGCTCAAGGAGGCGTCGGACCGCTTCTTCCGCTTCGAAATCGAGGAAGAGGAGCTCAAGACTATCCACTCGCGCTTGTTTCGAGGGATCGCTGTCTCGACCAGCGGTGGCAGCACTAGTTCGCCGTTTCCCCGACCTCGTACGTCCTTGTTCACTAGATCCCCAGCACCATCGCCTTACCATGACTCACTGTGCGCTGCCATTGCTGCTGCTTGGTTGCATAGCTCCTCTGGGCCTTAAGTCTGCCGGGTCGTTCTCCTTCTCAGCAGCAAGCAGCACAAGCAAATCGAGCTCCGGGGCCATCGACCTCCTGTATCGTGTTCGGGGGAGATCCACGAGTGCCACGCCATCGACTGGAAGTTCGTCAGGGAAGGTGCCGGCGGCTGAGCCTGCCAGTGGAGAGGTGTGGAAGAACGACGCCCAGACGGGCAACCCGCCGCTGACGATGGAGAAGGAGCTGGAGCTGTCTCGCAAGGCGATCGAGAAGCAACAGAAGTTGCAGAGCTGGCTGGTCGAGAAGGAGCGTCGCGAGCTGCTCAAGCTGCAGCAGGAGCAGCAGTTTATCGAGGAGCAGCGACGGCAGGCGTCCGAGAAGGACGCCAAGTTCTTCCGGCACGCCGCCGCGACTAAACGCAAGCTCATGATGGCTGGAGCGTCCTCAGGCTCGCCCAAGTCAGCCGTATAAGCACAGGAGCAGCATCTCGTGTATCCCAAACAATGTGGAAGCCCAACGCCATCGACCAGTCTCCCATCGAAAGCAGACGTGTAAATAGACTCGTGCATTCACCTCTATGTGTTGAGAGCCCCAGCAGCGCGTTCACATGACGCCCAGCTGGATGCTCTTGAACGTCTTGCCCTTGGCGTTGACGACCGAGATAGTCTTCTGCGCGCGGCCGACCGAGTCCGCCGTCGTCTTGCCCTTGCCCTTGGCGCACTCGAACGCCAGCGCGGCGTGCGCGTTCGTCGCGAACGTGAGGTTGCAGGACCCGCGGTTCTTGGCTGGCAGCCACACGATCTGCTCCACCGCCGTCGGCACGATCTTGGTGGTCTCGACGAAGAACTTTTCAATGTCGCTGCTCGTGATGCCCTTGGGGATGCGGTGCACGCGCAGCCGACACGACCGCGCGATCGCGGCCTCGCTGCCGAGCCTGCTGGCGGCCACGACCGGCGGGCTGGCAGCGCTCGACTGGCTGCCGCCGTCCACCGGGATAGTGTGCAGCTGCACGACAGAGTCGCTGTTGACTGCGGTGGGCGGTGGCGAAGCCGATGGCGAGGACGACGAGTCGCCACCGAGGGTGAACGCCGTCGCGACAAGCCCAGTCTGCCCGTTGTACGCTACAAGGTTCGATTTGGCGACAGAGAGTCGCTCTCGAGGCACGCGTGGGCCATGCAGCTCGAGTGCGGACGGGATGATGCTGCCTGACGGGTTGCGGATGGCATACTTGGCCGCGAGCATGGACGCCTGCGCGTCGATGGTGCTGTCGTGTCCGTCGGGCATCTCGAACTTGAGCAAGAACTTGGTCAGGTCTCTCAGTCCGGGCGTGCGGCGGGACTCGCTGCCTTCCTTGCGCTGGTAGATGAGCGCCGTGTCGATGACGCGGCGGTGGTCGATGCGCATGCTGGCGAGGTCGCCGTAGACCGAGTGGCCCACGACGATCGTGTCGCTCGAGATGTACTTGAGCATCTTCTTCTGCGCCTTCTCGATCGAGATGTTGGACTGCGCGATCATCTCGGGCGTGATGCCGTGGATGTCCGTCTTGGGGTCCACGAGGCGCATACCGGGCTCGGGCTGGTGCACGATGAAGTCCGACACGACGCTGCGCAGCATGTCCTCTCCGTCGACGGCCGACACGCGGCACAGCGCGTTCGACAGGCGCTGGCCGGGCGTGCGCGCGCCGTCGAGCGGCACGGTCACGCACATCTCGCAGTCGATGGCGATGATCTTCAGGTGCTTCTTCCTCTTCTTGGCGGGCTTGGGCGTGACCCAGCCAGGCTGCGAGCCGGACGGGAAGGCGAAGAGTTGCTCGAAGCGCGGGTGCTGCTGCGTGAGTGCCACCAGCCGCTCCCACTCGGCGTCCGCCACGGGGAAGCCCAGGTCGCCCGCCAGCCGCGCCAGCATGACCTCTCGCGCCGCCAGCGTCACCTCCTCCACGCGCTGCTTCTTGCCCGCCACCGGCGCATCCGGGAACGAGATGCCCGCCTGCTGCTGCAGCTTGAGCTTGCGCTTCTGGGCGTTCACCCCGCGCAGCACGTGCGCGGGCACCGCCGCCGCCGTCGCCTCCGCCGCCATGATGCTGCGCTGCGTCGCTTCCAGTTCAAGAGATGGCGACCGACCGCCAGTCAAGGTGCGGATGCCAACTCAATCGACCATAGCGCTTCGTGATTGGACAAAATACACATATCCATTTTCAGCCAATGGTCGACTGGTATGAAAGAGGGAAAAGAAGTAATTGTAATTACTACTTGTTCACTCTATTTTTTCAGCGTTGTGATTGGCTGCTAAATGACATTGTATTTTCATTGGCTAATAATTGTGGTCCGGCTTTTCACCCAATCAATGAAGGCGCTGATAGTGAATGGAATTATGCTTCGTCAGAGCCGCATGGACGCCACGACGATGCTGAGGCGATCGGTGCTGGAGGCGACGGCGCGCGCCAAGCAGTCGCAGGCGCTGCGGAAGATCACGGCGGGCCACGAGCTGCTGCCGCCGGGCGAGCTGGGCGTGCGCTACGTGCTCTTCTCGGCCGACATGGCGCTGCGCAAGCCCGCGCCGAGCGCGGAGCCGAGCGCGGAGCCGACGGCCAAGCCGGCGGTGTTCCGCGACCCGTTCGCGGCCGAGCACCTGGAGCAGGACCTGTTCGTGGCGCGCGTGCACGAGACACACAACCTCGTGCTCAACAAGTTCTGCGTCGTGGAGGAGCACGTGGTGCTGCCCACGATCGACTTCCGGCCGCAGGAGGAGCCGCTCTCGGCCGCCGACCTGCGCGCCATGTGGACCGCCATGCACGGGCTGGACGCCTTTGCCTTCTTCAACTGCGGCTACGAGAGCGGCGCCAGCCAGCCGCACAAACACATGCAGCTCAACTCGTACCCGTCCTTCAAGCAGTTCACCGGGCTCGACATGGTGCGATCTGACACGCCAGTCTCACGCAGAGGACTAGCGGGGCGTTGGTGACGACTGACTCGCCGATCGCCTTGTTGTCCTCAATGTAGCCGCCGCTTCTCTACTTCATCAACGACAAGCTGCGCGGCTACTCGACTACCGAGACGATCCATCTGCCAGAACTCCCGTTCTTCCACTTCCTGCATCGGGTGGACCTCCCGCCCAACGTGGACT
This sequence comes from Phytopythium litorale, assembly GCA_023338075.1. Taxonomy (NCBI): domain Eukaryota; phylum Oomycota; class Peronosporomycetes; order Pythiales; family Pythiaceae; genus Phytopythium; species Phytopythium litorale. The sequence continues at coordinate 22,022 of JAADYB010000267.1, forward strand.
CGCAAGTCGCCGCCGGTGTGTCCTGCTCAAGCCGTTCACGGGCTGCTCCACGTCTCTCTTCATGCCAATCTGACCATTATATCGGCACCACAATGCTGCACAGAATACCTCTGCGGTCTCTACGACAAGATCATGCGCGAGATGAACAGTGTGGCGTATCCGGCGCCCGTCGACGCGGCGAAGCACGGACCCTTGGCGCTCCCGATCGCGTACAACCTGCTGCTAACGTCGTCCTTCCTGTTCGTGATCCCGCGCAAGACGCAGGCGTTCGAGGGCATCGAGGTCAACTCGATCGGCTTCATCGGTTCGTTCTTCGTGCGCGACGACGCCCAGCGCGCGCTGCTGCTGGCCAAGGGACCGATGGAGCTGCTGCGTCAGGTCACCTTCCCGCCGCACATGTCGAGTCTGTAGCTGAGGCGTCCGTTCGACCCGAAGGAGAGGGCATTGTGGGTCAGCAACCGTTGTGAATAAACCCCGCCGTCATTCGCAGGAGTCCTGCGGCAGGAGTGGCATTGGCGTCGCATCCGCCAGATCTTTGTGCCGCTTGCATCACTGGGGCATGGCGCGATCCGGTGGTGGCCTCTTGAGCACCTTGCAGGAACGTGCCGCCGCCCAAGAACTCATGCAAGGTGCTAGTCTTAGTGATGGTCTTCGCAAAGGGGAGTGAACCCACGCGGCAGCCAGCCTTCAGTGGCGGCGTTCGTCAAGTTCTCCGACGAACTGGCGTGGCGGTGTCCAAGGCCAGGGTGCGGCAGTGGTAATGGCCAACCATCGCCAAGACGAACAAACAGGCAATGATGGGGAATACATGACATGGGGAAGAAGATCTTCACAACGGCCAGAGGCGCCAAAAAAAAAGTATATGATACGACGGCGGATAAGAGATCTGCCTGGCTCGGATCGGTTGCGCAGCCACTCGGCTGCTGCGACCGTCCAGGCCGAATAAATAAGGTGTGGGTGGTGGTGGAGAGATCGACCTCTCGTCTTGTCTGTGGGGTCGCCTGCCGCCCTTCCCGCCCTCATATATATGGGGATTTGTATGTGCAGCGATGGAGGAGGGACGGGAGGCGGCGGCGGCGACGACAGGAAAACGGAGATGACCGAAGGCACGGCGGGCCGATCTCGGGCGCGCAGACACTTCGACCGTGACGCTGGGGGGTGGGGTGGGGTGGGGGAGGGGGAGGGGGGGACGAGGAGACGCCGTCGACTGGGTGTCTCGAGCCCCGCGAGCCTAGACGCGGATGCCGGTGCCAAAGGTCTCGAGCGTGTGCGCCTTCCAGCCGTCCAGGTTCATGTGGCGCGTCTTGGCCTTGAGGATCTCCTCCATGTGCTCGCAGAAGGACTCCTCGACCTCGAGGAACGCCAGCACGTCCTGCAGGAACTTGCACTCGGCGTGCAGCGACGACGGCTGCGTGCGGTGCAGGATGGCGAACACGATCTGCAGGAAGTTGTTCATCTCGGCCTGGCGCTTGGCCAGGTCGGCGTCGCCGGCCCCGAGGCTCAGGAAGGGCATGCGCGAGAACCGCAGGCGCTCCAGGAAGGTGCGCGTCACGTCGAACGGACAGCCCTTGGCACCCTCGCAGCAGCACTTGCCGCCCTTGCCCGCAAGCAGGCTGGACGCGTCGGGCACGCCGCCGACGCGCAGTAGCAGCGACCGGCGCAGGCGGCGGAAGTCCTCGAAGGAGCGCGTGAGCATCTGGCACGACTGGCGCTCGTCCTGGAAGGCGCGTCGGCCCGGGATGAGCGTCTCGACCGAGACCACGAACGCCGCGTTCTTGCGCGAGCCGACGTAGTGCGACACGGAGGCCGCGAGCGTCTTGAGGATCTTGGGGTCGATCCGCTTGGGCGCCCGCTCGATCGTCGCGCCGGACGCGCGGCTCACGGCCCGCATCTCGGCCTCGTTCGCGATCGTCGCGCGGCGCGTGACCGACTGCGGCGACAGCGACGGCTGCAGCGCGTACACGTGCATGTTGTTCATGCTCATGGCTGGATCGGGGGAGTGAGGGGGGGAGATAATGGAGATTCAGGGAAGGACGGGATCGAGGTGCTGGAGGGGAAGCAACTTCCTTACTGAGCGCGCTCCGGATCGGCGCAAGGCGGCCCATTTTCGCCGCAAACGATCGCGTTCACATACTGGATCCAAGTCACTTGGGGCTCCGGTGGCGCCGCTGCAAAGAGGAGCAGGCCCGGGAAGAGGGCCAGCCCCCTTCTCTTGCTCGCCTGGCTCTTCTCTGTTGGACTTGTTTTCGACGTGTCCATGTCCGGGCAGAGGCGGATAGGGCTGCCATTTTCAGCAAACCCGAGGCGGCTCCCCAAGCGCCAAAGGCTTCGTTTTGGGACGAAAATGCGATGCACCGCCCGCAAAAATTGCCCGAGAAGCCACTAAACCGATACAGGTGGCAAGTGAGTCACGCCGAATTGAGGCGGCTGCTTTTCGAAGAATGGGACATTTTGACAATCCAGACGAAATTGCTCGCTTCGCACATCACGTCGGGTTCTGCAACATGGAGCGCGTTGAAGGCCAGAGAAAAAAGTTTGCTGCATACTTTATCAGAGACAAAGGCAGCGGTTTTGAGGTCAGACAAGCCATCCCATGGCCCACGCGCGTTCGGACCACCTGGTTTTACATACATTGGCGCGTGCCATCAGCATACAAAAAGCGAGTCACGACGGCTGTCAAAAGACACATCCCAGCGCTCCACAATGCTCCGGCATGGCTTGTTTGCTGCGAGCGCGTTTTTGACCCGACGCCACGCTCCACGCTCCAAGAGAAGGGGGTGCGACCACATGCCATTACTCTACCGGCCGCCAATGCATTTCGGACGCCGTTCTCTTCTCTTCTCGCAGCCATTTGTTCCGAGGCTGCCGGCAGTGCCCAGCAAGTCGGGAGGCACCACGACGCTCGCGCCAGCCTGCCTGAGGTGACCGCTTGTGCCGACAGGTCGCGGAGCATGGAGCAAGTTGGAGGTTTCAGGGCCGCACCAAAACTCTGCAACTTCAAGAGCGGAAAAGACTCGATCCGTCGCTGGACGTCGCCGATCGTCGTCGCTGGTTGCCATTGGCGGCGTTTGGGCCACCACCCAAAGATGTTTTTGCCATCGCAATGTGATTTTCTTCGTAATTTATAGAGCAAAAGCTCGGAGATTCGCCCATCGCGGACCTCCAGTCCATCCTGACAGAGTTGCCTTGAACGCAGAAATGCTCCAAAGGCTGGATTGCCTTTCTGACCACAGCCGGAGATTTGTGAGGAGAACACCTTGACGCGCCACAAAGCACAATGTGTGGGCCGCCCGGCCCGCTGCTTCGTGCCCATAGACCTGCACTCGGTTGCACCGTGTTCAGGTGGTGGCCGTTTCTCTCTGAATTTGTATGGGAGTGGTTGCTGAAACCTACAGTACAGTTTGGTACTGTACGGCCACCTCAACAATCCAACGCTCTCGCCCCGCCTCGTCTGACGTGCTCTTGGGCTCGATCCATGTCAGTTATGTGTTTGTATCTGGCAAACACGCCAAAGCCAACAAGAAGAAATGCGCAACGCCAAGGATGGAACATGGGCATGGCGCAAAGGAGGAGGAGGACGAGGAGATCGGCAGGACGTCCTCTACCGAAGAGAAGAATACGAGAGCGAGCGCCGTAAACCGACGCGATTCATTGAGCGGAGATTGCGGGAACCGTGAAGCACTCGACTCCAGCACTCGATCGCACGTGCTCGTGCGCACGCAGCCACCTCTTGTCGTCCATTCTGGAGGTTTCCAGCGCCGTGTGCGGCGCGGATCAATGCGTCGGGCAACAAGCCACAGGCTGGCGCCATCTGCGACCTTTCGAGGTACGCTCGCACTGCTACATTCCTCAGCATGAAATGCATATTCGCCACGCAAACATTCATGCGCACACATTAATCCGAGCTATAAGACAAAACTGGCTGCCCGCCACCCTCCCCCGGCTCCAAAGCAGCCGCCGCCAACTTCAACCTGCTCAAACGTCAACGTACAGGTACACAAACGGACGACCCTCGACCCCGTTCCAGCACATAGTGAACCCAAGACGATCCGACGCGTGGGTACAGCGCGGAACGATCCGCCACCCGCGAGCGGAAGATGGCGGCGCGTCGGTCGGCCGCTTCGAGCGCGGCGGCCGCCAAGGATGACGACCGCCGACGCGCGGCGGCTGGCCGGCTGTCTCCCCGGCCGGCGCCGCGGTCGAGCGCCGGCGCGGACGGCGTGCTCGTGGTGGTGGCGCACGAGGCGCTGGCAAGCGCGGCCGCCGAGTGGCAGGACCGGTCGGCGCTCGAGGCGGCGGCGGGCGACCGGCTGCGGCGGCGCGTGGCGGAGCTCGAGACAGCACTGCGCAGGTACGTCCGCGGATATTGGAGACGCTTGAAGCGCGGAGAACTCGGTGGTGACGAGTTCGTGTGCGTTGCAGGGCGAAGACCGAGGTGAAGCGCAGACGCGAGCTGCCCAACAACGAGGTGTTCACCAAGGGACTCGTCGAGGAGAACCACGCGCTGGTCAAGCGGAACCGAGCGCTCGTCGCCCGACTCGCCCATGTTCGTAGGCTGCTCAGTAGACTATGAGGCAGGTACCGCAGGGTGAGAGCGTCTGACGCTGTGTTTTGTGTCAGTACCAAGGTCGAGGGCTTGGCGCGCCGACACTGAATGAGAACAAACGAAGCGCCGAGAGGAAGCCACGACAAGTGTCCATCTCAAACGCGGTGCGATCGAGCGCTGGTACTGACCAGCAGGTGCAGACCGATTCACCACCGCAGCAAGGCGAGCAACTCGAGAACAGCGCTCAGGCAGCAATGGCGGCGGTTCGGCCGCTGGTCGAGGCGCTGAAGGGGAAGCTTAAGGCTCTGGAGACGGACCTCGCGCGGCTCCAGCAAGAGAACGAGCTTCTTCGGGTCGATCTGGAACGGTCTTTAGGAAGTCATGCCCACACGAACGAAAGATCTCCGAGCAACAAAGCGAAGGAGAAGCAGACAGCGCTGCCAAAGGAGAATCTGGATCTCCGTGCTCGAGTGATGGCGCAAAGCAATCTGATCAAGATCCTCGAGGTCCGGTACCAGCAACTGCATGAGAAAGCGGCGCAGCAAGCCCACCTTTACCAAGAAAGTCTGGGGATCCAGAAGGACCTCAATACGAGGCTTCTTGAGGCGCAGCAGCTGATCGGAGACCAGCAGCAAAGACTTGCGCAGTACTCCGACCAGCATGCGCTGGTGGAAGACCTGCGCAAGGAGGTGCACATACTGCGTGCCGAAAACTCCACGCTGGACGATGCGATCTCGGCGCTGAGCTCTCGACCGTTTGAGAGTCTGTCAAAGGAGCTGCAGACGAAGAATCTGCTGATCGCAGAACTTGAGGCGGAGAAGAAGGAGATTGGGCATGAGAAAGCAAGGGCGGAACGCGACCTTCGTGCCGCCCGGCGGATGACCGAGCAGGTTAGAGAACGCCACAAGGAGTTGGAGGCCGAGATACAGGCACTGATGCTAAAGAACCAACAACAACAACTGGAGTGCGAGCGAGCGCAGATGGAGAGCGAAGTGGGGCGGCTCCAGCTTCGGTTCTACACTGCTCCGCCAGATAAAAGGCTGCTTGAGGCTCTTGGACACGCGATTCGAGAGATGAAGAAGCAAGAAGATATCCAAGCGGAACGAAAGACCGTCGCAGATACGCAAGGCCACACTGCTCGACGCGGTGATAAATGATCGAGCCTATTGAGTAACTTCATATCA
>JAADYB010000268.1:0-27695 GCA_023338075.1 Phytopythium litorale
CGCATCGTCGGCAACACAGCACGAAGCATCGCCAGACCGCCGAACACGTTCGTGTTGAACTGGTCGTGGACATCTTGCGCCGACGCCTCCTCGAACGTGCCATTCGAGCAGTAGCCAGCGTTGTTCATCAGGATGTCGACGCGGCCATACTCCTTGAGCGCCGGCGCGATGGCAGCCGAGATGGCCTCGTCGGTCGCCGTCACATCGAGGGCGAGCGCGAAGGCTCCCTTGTCAACCAGGTCGGCGATGGCCGCGGCCTTGCGCGCCGTGGCGATGACCTTGTCTCCGTGTCTGAGCGCCGCGAGTGCGAGCGCGCGTCCGAGGCCGGTGGAGCAGCCTGTGATGAGCCATACCTTGGGCTCGTACGTGGTCGCCATGGTGTCGTGCGTGGGGTTTGCTCTCTGGTCTGATGGAGGAATGGGGAGTGGCGCGGCAGTGGTGCCGCGAGGCGAGAAGCAGAGGGGAAGCAGTTGGGAACGCGGACGGCAAGAGAAGAGCCGCGGCGTAGTGACGACAAGCAAGTTGATGAGGTTGGTGAGCGTCCCACGTCAGTAGTGGTGGTCTCAACTTGATTGGGATCCATTGAGACTGTCGTCTCTCGATAAATAGCAGCCGTGCCCTAAGACTATCCTACAGCTCGCCGAGGCGTGTTCAGCACTTGGTCCACGAGTGCGTCGTCGTCGTCGCTCCCGCCGCTGCTGAGCTGGCCCCCCTGCTGCTGCTCCTCGTCGCTGTCGAGCACGCGTGGCCGCTTGCGCGCGGCCCTTTGACGTGGTCGAACAATCGCTTCATCATCATCGTCTTCATCACCTTCGCTCTCCGTCGACGCCTTTGGCTTGGCGAACCACTGGGACGCTCCACGACTGCCTTTGACCTGTGAGGCTGGCCGCGAAGGTGTGCGGCTCACCACTGGTGCTTCCACGACCCGAACGAGCTCAATGGAGTCGTCCGACTCGGACGGCGCAGCGGCGGTGCCTCGACGGCTGTGCTTGTGCGGTTGATGCCTGGCTTCGTCGTCGTCGTCGTCTTCATCGCCTTCATCATCGCTATCGTCGTCCAAGACGATGATCTCATCGTCATTGGGTGTGTGGGGACGCGGCTCTCGCCTCCGCTTCGATGAGGCTGTATTGTTTGCGGAAGCGCTCGGCATCGGGATCGTCGACGGGCGTGGCGTCGTTCCCCTCTCTGTCGATGGCAGTGGCGTGTCCTCCCTATTTCTCTTTCTCTTTCTCCTCTTCGCCTTGGGCAGAGGCAACTCCGCGGAGGTCGAGCTGCGCGACGCAGACGAGCTCGACTCCGACTCGACCTCGCTCTCCACCGCACTCGTTGGGTCCACACTCTCTGTCCAGTCGGGGTCCTCGTCGCTGTCGTTCGTGCCGAACTTGTGGCGGCGCTTCCCTGTCCGCCGTGTGCGTGCCGGACTCGGGCTGCGCGAGCTGCTGGACTCGCTCTCACTATCCACAGCGTCGCCTTGGCTGAACGCCCACTCACCGAGCGGCTCGTCGACGCTAGTCGGCTGCGTCTCCGCTTTCTCGCGCTGTTCGCTGTGCTCGGACGATCTGAGAGGAGAGGTCGCTGGGGTTGCATCACGACCAAGGACATGGGCAGCGTCTTGTGGCGGTGACATCATTGTCTCTGCTGCTGCTTTCGACGGCGACAGCAGTCGGGTAGGTGCAGTCGCATCGCTCGCACAGTCCTCCTCCGCTTTTGCTGAGGTCTCTAGTGAAAGCTGCTCGCCATCGCTGTCCACTGTCGCCGTCCGCGCTTTTGTCTTGATGTTGGGGGCATTGGCTCCTCCGTTGACTACGCCAGCGACGACAGCATCAGTGGCGATTGGCACGGGCACCGACGCGCTTCGCAACCGCACAGACCACGCCGCACTCACCTTGGTGGCCGTCCCCTTCGTGTTGCTGGCGATTCCGCGGCTGCTCGGTGATGTCTGCGGCAAATTGTTTGGAAGCACCAGCACCGACGTTGCCTTGCTGCGCATCCAAGGGGAGCTGTCGCCCACCGCTCACCTTCACGTGAGCTCGACAGGGACCGATAGGATCTCCACACGCGACACCAAAGCCTCTCACCTCGACCTCGATACTGTCCGGGAATGCGCGCGCCTCTTCCTTCGAGTTGTCGCCGACCGAGCCCAGCCACTCGAGTCGGTGAAACACAACAACCCCCGGGAGGCGATCCCGCAGTCGGACTTCCCTCTCCTCCCCCTTGGCCCCCTTGGAGACGCTTAGCGTCGCGACGTGGGCCGAGTGGGTCGTCACCACCCGGCCCTCCAGCCTCATCCGCCCGCCGTGCACGTCCATGTACAGCACGGGGCTCCACGGGTCGATCAACCGCCTGCCTTCTCCAAGATGCAGCGAGGCCTCCGCCCCCGCTGGTCCACCGCCAGCCAAGGCGGCGGCCATCACGTCGACTGCGACGCCGTCCGGCCGCCTCAGCGTCACCCTGGGCAGGCAATAGACGCACTGAGCGCTATCGTCGCGGCCCAGAGCGTCTCCGTCGAGCTGAGTGGCCTCCTCTTTGCCTTCGACGGCCTCACGCTTGCTCTCGGCGTCGGTAACGGGCGGCTGGGACCAACACTCGGAAGGCGTCGGCGCTTCAACTAGGCATGGCTTCGTCTTCTTCGGAGGTGCAGCACCCGCCGCTTGTCTCCGCGGCACCTGAGGCTCCTGCGGTAGCTCCAGAGGGAGGAACTCGACCGTTGAGGCCCGCCGCTCGCCTCGGTCTGTCTCGACCTGCGCGGCGGCGGGCACGTAGCGCTGCGCGGCCCGCAACTTGAGCTTGGCGCGGCCCATTGGAGCTGGTGGATGACACGGAACCACGATCTCACTTCTTATCGGTCGACGCTCCAGATGGACATGTGGAACATAGTATGGAGCGTCTCAACGTTACACTGTGGAACGTCCTATAATTTAATGTGGAGCGCCCAGAATATTGGCCTCGGCAACCAGTCAACCAGCAGCGATCAATCAATCAATCGCGAAACGGTGCGAGAGTCGCCGAGAAGCACGCCGGTGGAGTCCGCACGCGCGCTCGTTCGACGCTTCCAGTGTCAAGCAGAGCACCATGCCGCGCAAGGGAGGACGCAGAGTACGTCGCTCGCTCGCTGGCGGTCCTTTTGAGGCCCTGCGCGCCTGGAACGGCTGCGGATTGGGGTGGGAACTGACGGGTGATCCCCACTCCTGTGCTCGATAGAGGAAGACCAGGACGCACGTGGTGGAGGCGCCAGGCAACGAGAAGGATGACACGCCCATGAGCTTCGTGTTCAAGATGGGCAAGGTCCCGGGCGTGGTGCAGAGCCTCGTGCAGGACATGCGCCGCGTCATGGCGCCGTACACGGCCGACAACCTGCGCGAGAAGCGGTGCGCGTGCCTCTCTCCCTCTTCTCTCTGCTCGCTCTTGTGCGCATGCTAACGCTGGTGGCTGCTGCGTCGGGAGCAGAAAGAACACGATCAAGGACTTTGTGCACGTGGCCGCCCCCATGGGCGTGACGCACTTCCTGTTCTTCACCAGCACGGAGAACAGCACGAACCTCAAGATCGCGCGCATCCCGCGCGGCCCCACGCTGTCGTTCAAGGTGGTCGGCTACTCGCTCATGCGCCACGTCCACCTCATTCACCGGCGGCCTGTGGACTCGTCGGTACGTACGCTACACGCTGCGCCTCCGTGTCTTGACTCTCTCTCTCTCTCACTGTTTTCTATCCGTGCTCGGCGACTGACGGTGCTCTGTGTGGCGACAGCTCGCGCTCAAGTCCACGCCGCTCGTGGTGCTCAACAACTTTACGGGCACGGAGGACCACGTGAAGCTGATGAACGTGACGTTCCAGAACATGTTCCCGGCCATCGACGTGCAGACCGTGCAGCTGTCCGAGTGCCGCCGCGTGGTGCTGTTCAACTACGAGAAGGAGACGGACACGGTCGAGTTCCGGCAGTACGTGATCCGCGCGACGCCCCTCGGTTTGTCCAAGAGCGTCAAGACGATCGTCAAGGCCAAGGTGCCCAACCTGGCCAAGCTGGAGGACATCAGCGAGTACGTGCTGGGCAACGGCGCGGGCGTCGGCAGCACTTCGGACAGCGAGGTGGACGACGAGGAGGCGCACGTGACGCTACCCGACTCGTTCCGCGGCCGCGGCAACCAGAAGAGCGAGAAGAGCGCCGTGCGCCTGAGCGAGATCGGCCCGCGCCTGACGCTCAAGCTGACCAAGGTCGAGCGCGAGATCTGCGAGGGCGACGTGCTCTACCACGCCTTCGGTGCGTACTCTGCAGTGGATGGTGGTGGTGGTGGTGGTGGCCAGTGGACTCACGCCGACGTTGCCACGCAGTCTCCAAGACGCCGGAGGAGTCGGCCAAGGCCAAGGCCAAGCGCGAGGCCGCGCTGGCCCTCAAGCGCAAGCGCCGCGAGGAGCAGGACGCCAACGTGGCCAAGAAGAAGGATGTCAAGGACGCCAAGAAGCAGCGGCGACTGGAGCGCAAGCAGCAGCGCGAGGACGGGCAGGCGCCCGGCGGAGACAAGGACGACGACTCGGAGCTGGACGACGCCGAGTACTACCGGCAGGAGGTCGGCGAGGAGCCCGACACGTACATGTTCCCGGACGCCAAGAAGCAGAAGCTGGCGGCCAAGGCGCAGGCGTCGGGCCCGGCCAAGGAGCTGCAGAAGCCTGGGCAGAAGGCGCCGTCCGACAAGGCGCGCCGGTTCCTCAAGGCCGCAGTGCCCAAGGGCAAGGTCGTCCGCCAGCGCCAGCCCAAGAAGTAGATCGGTCCGCCGAGACAGATAGAGAGAGAGAGACCTGATGGACATGCATGACCTCGTAATGAACCAAGTTGACGCCGCTGCTTGTGCGTCGACGCCATGAACGATCGAGAGACGAGAAGAGAAGAACGAGTTGGAGCGTTCCGCTGTGCTATTCCTAAATACGCGGGACGCCCGAGCGTCTGCCCCCCCTCCCCCTCCGGGTTGCTCGGCCGGTGGCTGTCGCTCACTTGCTCCTCCTACTGTTTCCTCGGTCGCTCACTCGCTTGGACTCCTCCAGACATCGACGACGGCACGCACGCGCACACAAGATCAAAGGTAAAGCTAGCCGCGCTATTGAGAACACAAGACCGGACAGGTCCGTCGTCACTTGATCGTCGTCCTTCACCGACGGCCGGGCGGCGGCTGCAGCGACGGGTGCTGGTGCTTCGGCTCGCTCATCGGGATCGGGAAGCGGTCACGGCGACCGCCCTGCGGCATTGGCGCGCCAAGGTTCTTCGGGTTCAGCCCCGCCAGGCGCTGCGGAGGGCCCTGCATCTTCCGGTCGCCGCCGTCCATCGCGTACCGCATGCCGCCCACCTTGCTCTCCTCCTTGATCGGGCGGCCAGGGATCCCACGGCGGTCTCCTTGCGGCACGTGGTGGCCCTGCACTGCCTGCGCGTGGTGCTGAGCCTGCATCTGCGCGTGGTGGTGCGCCTGCATCTGCGCGTGGGCCTGCGCCTGAGCCTGGGCCTGCGCATGAGCTTGCGCCTGAGCCTGAGCCTGCGCTTGAGCCTGTGCGTGGTGAGCCTGCACCTGCTGCGGCTGCATGCCCGGCACCATACCGCTCATCACACCGCCGCGAGGCATCATGCCGTTCATGGGAGTGCGCATCCGCGGCATGTTCATGTTGCCGCTGCCGGCAGGCATGCGGCCGGGGCCCATGCTGCCGCTCGTCGGGATCCCGTTCGAGTCCACGCCGTTGGGAGGCGCCGCACTCGACACCGCCGGGTTGCTCATCATAGCAGCCTCGCCGGACGTGCCACGCACCATGTGGCCCATGGGGATGCCCTGCGGACCCGGAGCTCCATTCGCTGGGTTGCCGCCTTGAGGGGTGCCTTGCTGCACGGGGTACTGCTGCGTCTCGGGCGTCGGGCGCGACGAGAACGTCGGCATGGGCGACGTCGTGGGCGGCTCCGACGGGCCAGGCGCCGAGTTCGCGCCAGCCATGCCGATGGTCGACTGGCCAGTCTCCCGAGCGCGGAGCAGGTCCAGGCGCTCGCGGATAAACTGCGCATCGGCGCCGAGCTCCGCCGCCTTCTGGTAGGCGTCGCGCGCGTCGCTCGTTTGGTTGCACGTGTCGTACAGCGTCCCGACGTTGTACCAGACCTCACAAATGTTGGGGTTGATGTTGATCGCGCGCGAGTAGGCGTCCAGGGCGTCCAGGTGCTGGTTGAGCTGGTAGAAGAGCACGCCGAGCGAGCACCAGACGTTCGGGTTCTGCGAGTCCGTCGTGACGGCGTGCTTGTACGAGTCGTAGGCCTCCTCGAACTCATGCACCGCCATGTAGCAGCGTCCAAGCAGGTACCAGCCCTTGCCGTCCTGCGGGTCCAGCGCCACCGCCTTCTTGAGGTAGTCGATCGCAGGCGCGTGCTCGCTGTGCTTGAGGCAGAGCCAACCGAGCTGCTGCAGCGGCTTGGCGTTGGTCGGGTTGAGCTCGGCCACCTTCAAATAGGACGTCTTAGCGAGCTGGATCTCGTCCTTGAGCTCGTACACGTGTCCAATCTGCGTCCAGATGTCGCTCGCCATGTCCGTCGTCTGCACATTCGCCTGCACGTCGTGCAGCACCGACTTGAGGCGCTCGAGCGCGCCTTCGTAGTCGCCGCGCTGCTTGGCTATAATTCCGAGGCGGAACTTGACCTCGAGCGCCATGTTAAAGTTCGGCTCGAAGCGCAGCACGGCTTCGAACGACTCCTGCGCGTGCTCAAGCGAGCCGAGGCGTTCATAGAGCTGGCCGATGCCGTACCACATGTTGGGGTCCTTCTGGGACATGGGGTTGTTGTACATGGCGTACTGGTAGGCCGTGTGCGCGCTCGTGAGATCGTTCATCATGAGGCAGCAGTAGCCGAGGTGGCCCCACGCGTCCGAGTTCTGCTCGTTGAGCGACACGAGGCCGCGGAAGCAGTCGGCCGCCTTGGTGTAGTCCTCCACCTTTTCGTAGCAGCAGCCGATGGCGAACAGCGCCGTCGCGTTCAGCCGGTTGTGCGACAGCACCTTCTCGTAGGCGATCATCGTGTTCTCGTCGTCGCCCATCATCTCGGCGATGCGGCCCAGCGACAGCCACGCCTCCTCGTTCGCCGCCGAGAGCTGCCTCCCGAGCTGAAGAAACGCCGCAGACATGACCAAGGCCCTGTCAGTTTGCTATTCCCCTCCCCCCCTCTTCCCCCCCCTCTTCCCCTCTTCCAGCCCGACGAATCGCCACGCACCGTGTTGTTCTCCTCCATCTTGGGCGTCGCCATGGCCGCTTCACACGTGGCGCTTCCTCCTGGTGTGCCGCGCGGCCGCTTCTGCTTTGCCGTTTGCTTCTGCCTGCCTTTCTCGCAGGGAGAGACGACCAACACTCTGACTGGACTTGCGCGCGACCCGGCTGTTTGCTTATTGATGGCGTGGGGGACCTGGCGTCGGGGACCGGGCGGGCGGGTGGGCGGGAGGGAGGGAGCGAGAGGGGGAGAGAACGAAACCGCAGAGGAAAAACCTCGCACACGCGTCCAAAACCTCAGCGGGAGCGTGACGCGCGTGACCGACGTACAGGAACCGGCGCGCCTGGACAGATGTCGCAGACAGGTCGAAAGAAGCAAGGTCTGAGCACTGGGGGTGCGGCATACTGGACCCAGGTCGATTCGACAGGGGGACGATAAGATACGAACCACACGACAGGTGGCTTTCTGCATGTACATACCAAAATCAAGTCAACGCGCCGCCCACATGCAGCTTCCGTGCAGAACGTTGGTGCGTGATTCTGCAAGCGACGGCGTGTGTCGCGCGACGACAAAGCGCCGTCATGCGGAGCAAAAAAAGGGAGGTCGCCTCGGGACCACGGATCTGATGCTGGACGAAACGCTCGGCGTCCAATCCGCCGCCACGGCCGCGGATCTTGGCGACGCGCCTGTTCGTTCGCCGCCCACGCCGCGGACACCTCGAAGCTCGACGGCCCACGCGCGTTGCGCTCCTTCCGCCGGGCCAACGATATCGCTTGCAGACACCGCCAATGTTCGTTCCGCCACCGCCTTTTTGGTGGCTGCTTCTTGCAGTTGCACAATTGCCTGGCAGTCGTGCGCGCAGTGAACCCTCTGCCGTGTATTGTCGGTTCAGGAAGAAAGTAGCCGCTAAAATACAAATGGTTGGCAGAATTGACCTCGCCTTAGTATAGACAGATCTCGCCGCCTCTACCTTGAAATGGATCAGATTCGAAGCAATCGCTGCATATTCTGGCGCACTGCGCGAGCGGCTAAATGTACCACTTGCATATCCCAACTGCCCTGTCGATGCCTGGGAGATGGAAGTCCGTCGTACCGTACCGGCGCGCTTACTTGAATCAGCTTCGCGATCCGGCGAGATTGGAGTTTAGACAAAGCTAGGAGCTAGTTTTGTAGTTTAAAGGAATAGAATATTCCACGACAAAAGATGGGTTGGCATATTAGATCTTCAATTAAAGAGACATACATATTACAAATTCATATGAACAGAATAATATCAAATATCGCCCTAATATGCGTTTATGGACGCATTTTTTTGCTGGGAACCTCAGGTTCCCTCTGCAAAAAAAGAGACCAGCACAAGTGCGTGGCGCACGCATCGCTCATTGGCGAGACCGCCGGCCAGCCAGTTTGACACTTGCAATCCTTCCGCCCCCACACGGCGGCAGTCCACAGCAGCACCGAGCAGCAGCAGCAGTCGCAGCGCTCGCAGCACGTGCTCATACCGTCCGAATGTGGCGGCGCGCGTGCCAGGGGAGGCGCTCGAGCGTCTTCGCGTCGCTGCCGCGCGACGGCAGCGGCAGCGGCAGAAGCAGGCGGGAGGCGCTCGCGGCGCCGCGCTGCCAGTGGCGGGACTTCAACGCGAGCAAGGCGCTGCCGAGCACCGAGCCGAGCGACAGGCAGCCACAGAGCAGCCAGGGCGCCGAGGCCATGAAGATCACGCGCCTCGGCATGTATGTGAACCTGGGCATGGCTGTCACCAAGGTGGGGCAGCAGCTCGCGACTGCGTTTGTTCACTGTCCAAAGCGAGGCACTGACCGGTCTGTTGGGATGCAGGGAGCGCTCGGCTCGGCCATCCACTCGAGCGCGCTGGTGGCGGACGCGGCGCACTCGCTGTCCGACCTGCTGTCCGACGTCGTCACGCTCTGGAGCGTCCGCATCGCGCGCCTGCCGGCGGACCCGCAGCACCCGTACGGATACGGCAAGTTCGAGGCGGTCGGGTCCTTGTCGGTCGGTGCGATCCTCGTGCTCGCGGGGCTAGGCATCGGAGCCGACGGCATCCAGACCTTGCAGGATATCTGGGCCGGCACAGCCGTCGCCAGCGTACCCGACTTCTCCATCCCCATGCTCCCTCGTAAGGCGTGCGCCTGGTGAGGCTAGACTGCAGTACTATGAACCCGTTGCTGATGCGCAAAGTTTCAAAAGCAGATCTCGACGCCAAGACGCAGTGGGCGTTGGCAGCAGGAGCTGCTGGCGCGTCGATCGCCGCGAAAGAATGGCTGTATCATGCGACGGTGAAGGTTGGCAGGCAGGCGAACAGCAAGGTGTTGATCGCGAACGCGTGGCACCACCGGACCGACGCCATCTCGTCGGTCGTTGCCATGGGTACGTCTCTTTGTAGCGGTGGCTTCAAGGCTCAGTGGCGGTCTAACATCAGCTCGCTTCATCGTGCAGGCGGCATCATCGGCTCCATGGCTGGCATTCCCCTGCTGGACCCTCGTAAGCCATCAGCGTTGTTTATAGGTATACGATATAGCGAGCCTAAGACCAGGCATCTTTTCGTTCTTCATGCACAGTGGCCGGCGTGGCGGTGTCGGCAATGATCGTCAAGACGGGAGCAGAGGTTTGCCTTGATAGGTGCGTCGACTCGTTCGTCCAAACGACACATTGTAACCTTCGCACTGAGTCCATTCTGTTGTGTCGTTGCAGCGTACAGGAGCTCACGGACAACGCCGTCGAAGTGGAAGTACTTGAGACGTTGAAAGAAGTGGTGAGCTTCGTGGCGATATGCTCGTCTGGTTGATGGGTATGAGCTTCTCTTACCATCGGTGAACTATGCGTGCAGTCTCGAAATGTGGACGACGTCCTTCACGTCTCCCAAGTTCGAGCCCGTCGGATGGGGCCGTACACGCTGGTAGATCTGCGAGTTCACGTACGTCTCGCTGTTTTCATGCATGATCCGTGTTGCCTTGAAAACTCACGAAATGCTCTTCGATTCGACAGTTAGACTCTCGAACCAGCATCTCGATGGCGCAGCAGGTGCAAGAGCGCTTGCAATCGCCAATGTCAAAGTACTCGCGTGTAACCTGCCGGCTATGCTTGCACACGATAGGTCAGCGAGCGCGTTCGGACGCAAATCCTCAGCCAAGTCCCCGACGTGTCCGAGGTGCTCGTGGACATCGACGTCCAGTTCGGTAAGTCGCGCAATGCACTGCGTCGAGTTGGTACTATTGCACTGACTTCGTTCGTGGTCTCTGCAGATGCCTCGAATCGACCCGCCGGTCGGTTTAGCACCGAGAAGGAGATGCGTCCGTACCGCGAGATCCGCACTGATGTCCACGATGCGCTTGCGTGCATCCCGGAGATCGTTGGTACAACACACATCAACACGCACTGGATGCCATACATCAATGGCAACGGCACTGTCGTCGACGTTGCCATCCTCGTGCACCCAGATCTCAAGGTCGGAGACGCGCATGCCGTCGCCAAGCGAGCTCGCAGGTAAGTCCCCGCGTCTGTGGTTATGGTGTGCGAAGCCCGCTGTGGATCTCTCACCCCGATATGGTTCGTGTCCGCTTAACGCAGAGCGATCGAGGCAATTCCGTACATTGCGGAAGCGGATATCCACTTGGAGCTGCAAGATGATGACCAGGACACTGCCGTGGCTTCCTAGACGAGCACCCGCAAGCCCAGTTTTGCCTTCCTACACTGCGAATACCATGACAGATGACCTTCAACACCCATCCACAACACGCTGATGACTCGAGGATCCTGCTCTCCTGCGTTTTCCATGCTGGCAGCTCCACCTCAGAGAAACCCAACAACGCACAGAGTATCAGAGCGACGTAATGCGCTGCCACAGTGGACACCACACCACACCTCGACCATCCGGTCCTCCACCATACGTTGTCGCGGCTGTGGACAGACTTCATTCTGAAGTGCAACCACATGGAGGTGACTGCGTCCACGAACCACAAGCAGCGCCGTGTCAACTGCGTCCACGCGCCAAAACATCACGGCTCATACCGCGCGCGACTACCGGACAGACTGGTCGGCGCAACGAGGCTCGACAAGTCGCTTGAGCAGATCCCCCACTCGGTGAGGGATCTCATTCTTCAATTCGCACTCCCGCGCCGAATACTCCAGTCCGCTTCACCCTCTCGCCGCTCGATCAATTAGCTGATCGCCATGAAGAACATCGAAGCCGGAGCTCCAGGCTACGACTCACACGCGTCGCCCAAGCGCAAGTCCATGGCTTCTGGAGGCGACAGCCCGACCGGCAACTACCCGTCGATCTGGCTGCTGCTGGCCGTGTCGCTGCCCCGAATGGCGCTGCAGATGGCGTGGTCGGCGCAGTGGGCCGCCCTCGGACCGTACCTGCAGACCATGCTGCCCAGCTTCGCTGTGCAGATCACGCAGTACATCGGTCCGGTCTGTGGCACGATCATCGGTCCAAGCATCGGAGTGTTCAGCGACCGCTGCACGAGCCGCTGGGGCCGCCGCCGCCCGTTCCTGATCACCGCCGCCGTTGGAAGCGTCATCTGCTGGATCCTCATGGGCTACACGCGCGAGATCGGCGACGCGCTCGGTGACCACGGGTCAGGAGCCGAGGGCGAGGCGACGGACCGCACCTGGACCTCGTTCTTCACCGTGTTCTTCTACCTGTGGATGGACATCACGTGCAACATCGTGCAGACGCCCGCCATGCTGCTGATCGCGGATGTCGCTGGGGACCGCCAGACGACCGGCGCTGCGCTGGGCCAGGCGTGGTCGACGCTCGGCTCGATTCTTGTGGCTGGCTACATCGAGTTCTTCGGAGCGGCGTACAACTCGATCCACGCCTTTATGGGCATGCTGTCGGTCGTGATGGCGGTCTGTGTCGGCGTCGCCTGCATCTTTGGCAAGGAAACGCCGCTGGACAAGAGTCAAGTGGAGCCAATGTCGACATGCAAGAGCATCGCGGTGGCCTTCGGGTCCATCTGGACGGGTCTGCGCACGCTACCGAGCGTGCTGGTGGCGTACTGCGTCATGTTCTTCTTCGTGCAGTACGGCTACACGGCGTACAACGGCAACAAGGGCCAGTTCTTCGGCCTCGAGGTGTACGGCGGCTCGGCCGAGAACGCCGACTCGTGCGGCGACGCTTGTACGGAGGAGCAGCTCGCGTACAACCGCGGCGTCACGATCGCGGGCGGGCGTGCGGACCTGCTCTTCAACGTGGTCGGCTACCTCTTCGCCTGGGCACTGCCGGTGCTCGTGCGCACGATCGGCGCCAAGTGGACGCTGACGGTGTCGGTGGCGCCCCAGCTGCTCCTGCTGGGCATGGCGTGGTCCAAGAACCTCACGTTCGACGTGTTCGTGGTGGCGGCGTGCGGCATCTCACAGAACGGCCTGTTCGCGCTGCTGGTTCCCGTCATTATCCACGTCTTTGGCCCGGAGGAGGACATCGGCATGTACGTGGGCGCCATCAACTCGGCCAACTGCTTCGGCCAGCTGCTCAACTTCATCGTCGGCACGGCGCTCGTGCAGACGTCGCTCGGCTACAAGCTGCCCGTGTTCGTCGGCGGCTGCATGAGCCTGCTCGGCTTCCTCACGGGCGCCGTCTTCCTCAAGCTCAAGATGAACTCCATGTAAGCGCAGCCCGCGCTTCTCGGGCGGCTGTAGCATACAATGCACACTGCTCCTCTTCCTCCATTTGCATGTTGTTGCTGATCTCCAAACACAAAAGTGATGCTTGTCAAATGCTCTTCTTCGCGTCCTTTCGCGTCCCTTTTGGAGACTTTATCGAGGGAAGTCGTATACTTAATCGAGTGCGATCGACTTTGTCGCCGTTTGAGCAATCATCGTGTACCTTCGCGTAACCTCCACTCCATTCCCCCGTTAAACACACCTCCACATACAAATGTCAGGACATTTGTGCGCACTTTCTCACCAAGTGCGGATTCGCACACACATCACTTGAACTTTGACCGCCGACCACGCACGCGGGCAGGCGACTCTCGCATACGAAACCCAAGTTTAACGAGTCCGCCCTTCCGAGCACCATGGCGACGGAGCGCGGCGCCTTCATGGAGTTCGTGCTGGCGGGCGCGGCCACGAGCTGCGCGTGCGTCATGTCCAACCCGATGGAGGTGGTCAAGACGCGCATGCAGCTGCAGGGCGAGCTGGCGCACGCCGTCAAGGCGGCCAGCGCGGCGAGCGCGGCGAGCGCGGCGCCCGTCGTGCGCTACAACAACTTCGTGCACGCCTTCTACACGATCGCGCGCACCGAGGGCGTGCGTGGCATCCAGCGCGGGCTCGGGCCGGGCATCTCGTACCAGGTCTTCATGAACGGCCCGCGGCTCTCGCTCTTCGAGCCGCTGCAGAAGGTCTACGGCGCCACGGACCCGACGCACTACTCGTTCCCGCTCCGCAACATCTGCGCCGCTGCCACCTCGGGCATGATCGGCGCCTTCATCGGCAGCCCCTTCTTCCTCGTCAAGGCGCGCATCCAGGCGGCCAGCTCCTCCGCCACCATCAACGCGCAGTACGTCTACAACGGCATGGTACGTCCTCTATCTGTCGAGGGATCGCTTGCGCCGCGGATGCGTGTGTGACGCTGTGTGGATCGACGTGCTGCGCAGTTTGACGGCTTCCGCCAGATCCTCAAGAGCGAGGGCTTCAAGGGGCTCTACCGCGGCGCCACCGCCGCCATCCCGCGCGTTGCGGTGCGTTCGATCTCCAATGGTAGTGGTGGCATCCGGGCAGTTGTATCTAACTCGGTCTCCTCGACCTGTTGCGACGGCTGCGTAGATCGGATCGGGTACGCAGCTGGCGACGTACACGCAAGCGAAGCACCTCGTCATGGCCACGGGCGTGGAGGACGGCATCAAGCTGCAGCTTGGATGTGAGTCTCTCCCCGAGTTGTTCCCGCACCTTTACCGTCGAGATACTCATCCTGTTTGTTTGCTACTCCAGCGAGTATCGTGACCGGTCTGGTGGTCACGACGGCGATGAACCCCATGGATGTGGTCTCTACGCGCCTGTACAGTCAGAAGGTGGTGAACGGCAAGGGTGCGCTGTACTCGGGCGTGCTCGACTGCCTGGTCAAGACGATGCGCGCGGAGGGCATCCGCGGCTTCTACAAGGGCTGGGCGGCGCACTACTTCCGGCTCGGGCCACACACGATCTTCACCTTCCTGTTCTGGGAGCAGGCAAAGCGGATCGCGTCCGAGCTCGGCTACTAAGCGGCCTCGTGACGCTTTATGATCGTTGTTTTCTCCCTCGTCATGGGGAACGGGACGCCCAAGCCGCAGGCACAAGTACTTCGGGCAGCCGACGATATTAGAGCCAAGGCTGCTCGTTTCACTGTGCTCTCGTCAATCCTGCCGTGTTGGGTGCGATGAAGGGCGTCCTGGCATGCAGCGACACCAAGGCTTTCTGACAGCGCACACAGAGAAGAAGTTGCAGCTCGGTATGCTGATAGACGAACGAAATCCACAAGGTATGCATTCCGTGCTTGCTTCGTCAGCTGGTCGTGCCGTGTGGGTCTCCTCGCTAGTCGCTGTCGCCCACAGCAGCACTAACAAACGTCTAGCATCTCCTCCTCTCTGTCGTCAACCTTCGTGGCTACAAGCGGCAGCGTGGCGAGTGCCGGGTCTCGCGTGCGCCTAGTAGCGGTAGAGCTTGGCTGTTCTGGTCTGCTCGAGGTCGACCTTGTGGCCGAAGAGATCGCGGATGTTGTTGAGCCGGTACTTGATCATGGTCGGGCGTTCGAGCGACAGACCCCAGGCGATGACGCGCACGTTCTCGGGCAGGCCCATGGGGCGGAGCATCTCCGGGCGGAAGACGCCCGAGTTGCCGATCTCCGTCCACTTGTTGAGGTCCGGGTGGAAGGCGAAGATCTCCATGCTCGGCTCCGTGTACGGGTTGTACGCAGGCTTGAAGCGCATCTGTGTGATGCCGATCTTCTCGAAGAAAGCCTTGATGACGCCGATGAGGTCGCCCAGCGACAGGTCGTAGTCCGCCACGACGCCCTCGACCTGGTGGAACTCGGCCAGGTGGGTCGCGTCCATGTTCTCGTTACGGAACACGCGGTCGATCGAGAAGTACTTCTGCGGCGTGAAGCCGCCCGGCTGGTTCGCCAGCTTGTAAAGCATCTGCGCCGAGATGGCCGTCGTGTGCGTGCGCAGGATGTTCTTCATCGACGTCTCGCGCTTGAACGCGCCGCGGCCGTGGCTGTCAGCAAAGGAAAGGAGCGTGAGCGTCGGTCACACGGGGGAGAAAGCGATGTGGTAAGGAAGTGGCTCGGACGTACCCGATGGAGCCGAAGCCGCCGTTCTCGTGCATGTCCTCGACACGCTTGTAGTAGTCCTCCGGGACCGTCAGGCAGCTCGCGGGCTCTGCACACAGCGGCCACCGCCAAGTTAGCACGGGGCGGACTGGTCCACACGTGACGCCAAGGGCAACGCACGCGTGAGGAAGAACGTGTCGTGCGCGTCACGCGCCGGGTGCGACTGCGGCTGGAAGAGCGAGTCGAAGTTCCAGAAGCTGCTCTCGACGTAGCGGTTCGTCGGCATCTCCTGGAAGCTGCAGCGTCCAGACCGCGTCAGTCACCCTCCAGCTCCGCGCGTCAATGACCGGCCGTCAACTATAACTCACCCCATGTCCATCAGTACGCGGCGGAACTCGGCGCGCACCTTCATGAGCGGGTGGAGGTGGCCGCCGCCGACCGTCAGGCCCATCGTGTTGAAGTTGTACGGCTTGAACGTCTCCTTCTTCCACGCCTCGCTGGTCACCACCACGCAGCACAGCAGTCCGTCAGTGTCAGCACTAGCGTCCAACACACGCCACGGCAGGCCACGCACCCCTCGAGCATCTCCTTGGTGAGCCCGGCCGCCTGCTTCTTGCGCTGGACCGAGAAGTTGGGACCCTTGGCGATCGTGTACGACTTGCGCGTGCGGATCTCCACGAGCTTGCGGCGCTTGAGCGCGTTCGCCTCCTCGGGCGTCACGGCCTCGAGCGCGCCGTCGGCCTGCTCGATGCGGCGCAGCAGCTCCGTCACCTCGTCCGCCACGGCGTCCACGTTGCGATAGATCTTGCCGTCCGCCTTGTCCAGGCGGATCCACTTGTTCTTCATGCACGCGCCCTGGCCGACCTTGAGCACGGCGGCGCCGACGGCGGCCTCGAGCGTCTTGCGGTCGACGCCGTCGCTCGGGATGGCGTGGAACACCTGCACCTCGGGCGAGCCGTGCAGCAGGAAGCCCCTGGCCTCGTCCTTGAGCACGTAGAAGCTCGTGGACAGCTCCGTGTCGGCCACGAACGCGTCCGTCAGCAGCGACTTCATGACGCCCACCACGAGCTCGTGCGAGACGCCGGCGGCGTGCGCGTACGCGAACGAGTCGGCGATCTGTCCGTCCGCCGCCAGCGTCTGCAGCAGCTGCGCCTCGGCGCGCTGCTTGTCCGCCGACTCGGCCATGGGCTTTCGATGCGGTGGGTTGAGAGGGACCGGCGGTGCTCAAGAGGGCGGCGCAGGCGCGGCGCGGAAAGATAGCGACGGCGAGCGGGGAAGTCGTGGAATGCAGCGAGAATTCCCATGGCTCTGGCGCTGTCGACCATGAGGGGGCCTCAAACACACTAGGTGCGTGTTTTCCACGATAAGTGCGCATATGGAAGCGATAAGTGCGAGTTGTGAAGGTAGAGTGGCATGTCACTCTTGTGAATGCTCGGTCGGAATGGAGCCGCCACAGGGCCATTCACTGCATTCCCGGCGAGCGCGAGGACGGCGGGAAGATGGAGGCGCGGAGGCCGTTCCACGGGCACCACGGGCGCCACGGCGGGTCTTCGGGCGGCGGGAGGGGGTCCGGACGCTTCCGTGGAGGCGGCGGGCGCGGCGGCGGCGGCGGAGGGCCGCCGGGGCGTCCGGCGCTGTGGTTCAAGGGCGACGGGTACAACGACTACGAGGTGGTGAGCATCGCCGAGGAAGTCGTGGGCATCAGCGGGTTCCTGGACGAGCGGCAGCCGGGCTTCTCGGGCGTGCTCAAGCAGCGCTTCTCGGACTTTGTGGTGCACGAGCTCTCGCGCTCGGGCCACCGTGTGCAGCTGCAGGCGCTGGCCAAGAAGCCCAGGGGGGCGGCCGCCGCCTTCCAGCACCTCGTGCTCACCTTCCTGCTTGGCGCCAGCGCCGCGGACGAGCAGGACGCGGAGAAGAAGGACAAGAAGCCCGCCAGCGCCACGGACGTCGTGCTGCGCGTGCTGGCGCGGAAGCTGCAGCGCGCGGCCAGCGACAACGGCAAGCGCGCGCACGCCGCGCAGGAGCGGTACAACCTTCGGCGGCTCGTGCTGCTTGTGGCCAAGGAGATCGGCCCGAAGAAGGGCAAGGAGTTCGAGGAGTTCCTGGGTAAGGTCGAGGAGGCGCGCGCCAAGTTCGACGCCGAGCGCAAGGAGCACGCGGGCGGCAACGGCAGCGCGGGGGCCAAGGCAACCCCGGCGGCCGCCGCCGCCTCGGCACCGGGAGGAGACCGCACGAGCACCGCGCTGGCCGCGGCGGCCGCCTCCGAGGGCCTGACGTTCTACATTGGCGGGCTGAACGACAAGGCCGACCGCGTCTTCATCCACGAGAGCATGCGGCGCTACGGCAGCTCGCGCATCGTCGCCGACACGCTCAACATCGGCGGTGACACGTCCGTCATCCGCGTCCGCCCCGCGTTCGCGACCAAGCTCATCCCGGGCGAGCGCGACGCGCGGCGCGACTGGCCCGTCGGGCAGCGTGCGTGATTGTCGTTGGACGTCGTGTGAGGGCCTGTGATCTAACCAGGGCGTGTGTTGACTCGTGCTCGTGCAGCCGACTACCTGCAGTTCACGCTGTACAAGCGCAACAAGGACACGAGCGTGGTGCTGAACCAGCTCGCCGCGGCACTCAAGGTGCCGGTCTCGCTCTTCTCGTACGCGGACGCCAAGGACAAGCGCGGCATCTCGACGCAGCTCTGCACGGTCTACCGCGTGAGCAAGGAGCGCGCGCAGCAGGTGTTCAGACCGGCGCCCTCGCGCGCGCTCGACGACCAGGCGCACTTGGTCGGCGACCTGCGGTTCACGCACCATAAGCTGCAGCTCGGCGACTGCCGCGGCAACCACATTGCCGTCGCCATCCGCTCGCTCCCGAACGAAGATGTGCTGCCCGAGAGCCAAGTGGCCGACGCCGTCGCGGCCTGGCAGGCGCGCGGGTTCATCAACTTCTTCGGCCTGCCGCGCTTCGGCACGACGGGGCCGACGTCCTACCACCTGATCGGCCGCGCCATGCTGCGCAAGGACTTCAAGCTGGCCGTGCTGCTGCTGCTCCGTCCGCAGGAGGGCGAGGCGTCCAAGATCCGCGAGGCGCGCGAGCACTTCCGGCAGCACAAGGACGTGGCGGCGGCGCTCCGCATGCTGCCGCCGTTCCTGGCAGCGGAGCGCGCGATCCTCGAGGGCCTGCAGCAGAACGGGATCGAGGCGCACGAGCTGGCGTTCCGCAACGTGCCCAAGCCGATCCGCGTGGCGTACGTCGAGGCGTACCAGCACTACGTGTGGAACGAGATGGCGAGTCTTCGCATGGGCAAAGAGTTCGACTCGACGGCGGCCGTGGTGGGCGACCTCGTGCTGGTGGCGTCTTCGAGCGAGGACGACGCGAGCGGGCCGGCCAGGAAAAAGCACAAGAAGGCGCTGACGAAGCGCGTCGTGCGGCAGGAGGTGAAGACGCTCACGGCCGAGAACGTGGCGCAGTACTCGATCGACGACGTGGTGCTCCCCGTCCCGGGCCACGCAGTGATATACCCGGAGAACGCCGTGGGCGTCGCGTACCGCAAGATGCTGGCGACCGACGGCATCGACATGAGCGCGCACTTCGAGCCGGACGGCAGCCAGCAGTTCGCGCTGGACGGGTACTACCGCCGCGTGGTCCAGAAGCCGACCAGCGTGTCGTTCCGCCTCGCGCGGTACGATGACCCGACCGTGCCGCTCATCGAGACGGACGTGGACCGGTTGCTGAAGAAGCGCGGCGCAGACGGCAACGACAGTAGCGATAGGAGAGGCGACGAGAAGACTGGCGAGGACAAACGCCCGGTGCATCGCGCGCTCGTGCTCGAGTTCGAGCTCGCGTACGGCTCGGACGCGACGGTGGCGCTGCGGGAGCTCATGAAGCAGAGCAGCAGCGTGCACGTCAGCTGGCAGCAAGGCGGAGGCAGCGAGTTCGTGGCGACCGAGACTGGATCCTCGGCGCCGACCACGGCCGAGAAGAACGCAAGCGAGTCCGCAGCCAAGACGGCGACGGCGACGGAGAAACCCGCCAAGAAGACCAAGAAGCCGGCCAAGAGTGAGCCCCGCAAGGTGATCACGGCGCAGAAGAAGACGCAGGTCGCGATCGGCCGCCCGGGGTTCAGCCTTGGCCGCTCGTGAAGGAGCTGGAGCAGCAGTAGCGGCAGCAGCGGCGAAATAGAAGTGAGCACGGCGAAGATACCATACGATACACATTGCGAGCGAATGCGTCCTGGTTGGTCTTGGCGTCACGACGTGGTCACCTCCAACGCAGCACCTCGCACGAGCCGACGGATGGACGTGGAGAAGAACAGCTCGGCCGCAACGAATGCCGTAGATGTCACCGCGAGCGTCGTCAGCCACGCGGAGTCCTGTCGTCCGGACATATCCGCGCAATGAGGTTAGAGGTGATCGCAAGGACGAGAGGTGGAGACGGTGGCGGTACGCACGATGACGCAGCGCTTGGTCTCCATGTCGAGCGAGTGGAAGTAGTAGAGAGAGCAGTCGGGGTCTGGACGAGAACACAGCCATCTCCATCAGACAACGCTCCACCACAGTCAAGCAACACGACAGCCTTACCGTCGCACTTGTTGGTGCTTTCGACGAACTGCTGCTCGCCGATGCACGCAGACTCCTCCGCCGCGCAAGTCGCCACCGCTTGGTCGTCTGTTCCCAGCTCCGCCGCTGACCGCACCGCCATGGCGAAGCTTCTGTTCGCGCCGTTGACCGAGATGCCGCCAATGGCCGTGATCGCCATGGCGCCGAGCACCACCGGCGCCTGCACCATGTTGTACAGCGGCAGTGACAGCGAGCCCTGCATGCGGTAGCGCTGGACCGTGCCCGCGTCCGATTCGAGCACCGCGAAGATCGTCGCGCCGTCCTGTACGATCGAGCTCGACCGCTGCACGCACAGCCGGCGGGTGATGGTCTGCGACGAAGTCGACGATGAGCTGGCGCCACCAGCAGACGAGTTGACCTGGAGCTGGTCCAAAACGAGCGCTTCGAGCGGCAGCGCGACGGGTCGGCTGCCGTACGCGAGCGAGAAGTAGAGCACAGGCAGCGATGGCGTCGGCGTTGAAGGCGACGGAGGCAGCTCGGACACGCGCAGCCGCTCGTTGTACGAGAGTCCGATCCATCCCTCAAGCTGGAAGGAGTGATTGAGCAGCATCAGCGAGGGTACACCGCTCGACCAAGAGGGTTTGCATCGAGCGTACCGCGCTGTAGAACTCGGTCGGCAGCACGAGGCACGGCGAGTTCAAGTCCACGACGGCGTCCCAGTTGCCCGACGTGCCGCCAAACACGTCCACTGTCCTCCTGTTCCCTCCGGACGCCGCGGGGGTTTGCTCGTCTTCGCCGTCGTCGTCGTCCAGCTCGTCTTCATCCTCGCTGCTCGCTTCCGTCCACGCCGACTCGTCGCTGTTCGCCGCCGGCTTGCGGCACTGGAAGTGCAGGTTGTGGACTGGTTAGGCAGCAGCAAGACACAACACGCGCTGTGTTAGAGCGTCGGATTGTTCATCCACTCACGGGTAAGGACGCCGCCGCCTACTCGGGAAGGAGAGGTCTTGATGATTGGCGCTGTCCGCAGTTAGCGACGGCCCCGCGGGCTCGCTCCACTGCGTCGTTGCAGTCGGTCGGACAGCACTGGAGTCGCCAGCACTAGCTGCCACCAGCGTCAGCTCCGCCGTGTGGTTGCCTGTCATCCCCGCATAGGTGTAGCAGTCGCCGTCCAGCAGCGACCAGACGAGCGCGTCTTTCGGTTGGGCCGCCAGCCCAATGCCCAGGAATCCGCTCGCATTGGCGCCAAGCAAGAAGAACTCGACGGCCGACGCGTCCTCGGGCTGCTCTTGCAGGCCAAAGTACACCACGTTGGTCGTCCGCGACCGGTTCCACGCCGGCAGGAGCACCTCGCGCGGTGTTGGGTGCCGCCTGAGCGCGTCTATCTGGCCGCGCAGCAGCTTCCGCGCGTAGTCTGAACATACAAGAGGCATGGTCAAGGTCTGCGGCGTGGATAGCGGGGTATACGGACAGGTGACGCCGCACCAAAGTCGATTTCCGCCGTGGTGTTGGCCTTGCGCGCGTCCAGGTCGAGACAGACCCAGGCGCCGCTCACCTCGCTCGTGAGCACCAGGCGGAGCGCCACGCCATCCACAACGGCCGACACGACCGGGTTGCTGCGCTGCATCTTGACGAGCGCGCGCGGAGCCTCGCCCGTCGCCAGCGGCAGCATCAGCAGCACGAGGAGCAGCTGCAGCATGCTGGTCATCGCCATCTTGCTCAAGGAGTGCCTTGTGGAAGTTCCACAGAGGCGCTGTTGGCTCACGAACTTAGAGAGGATGATGCGAACATAGAGCGAACTGTGAAACGGACTTCAAACAATCACCTGTTTCAAAACCACCTAGGTTCGCTTGGATCAATCTGTATCTAGGTTGGTCTAGGTTCGACACCATGGGTTTGCCAGCGGTTGCAATCTTGAAGCGGCGCGGCGTCGGAGCATTTGGCAACGCGGTCGACACGCTGGCGGTGCAATTCAGCCGGTGGAAGCAAGAGAATCGCGCGAATCTGCTGGGGATCCGGGCGTCAACATGTCGAAGGAGACGGACAGCGAGTCGGAGCCGCAGCAGCTGCAGTACAAGGCGCGCCACGAGCTCATGACACGACGTGGCGAGTGGGGACTGACGAGTGCGTGGTTGTCGGCGATGGAGCAGGTGATCATCCTGGGCGACGGCGCGGTGGGCAAGACGTCGATTGCGATGCGCCACACGGAGGACAGCTTCTCCAACATGTACAAGCAGACGATCGGGCTCGACTTCTTCCTCAAGCGGCTCGCGCTGCCCGGTACAGAAGCCGTCTCTCACAGCTGCGTCGGCACGGCGTGACTGACTGTCTGACTGTCTGACTGTCTGGCTGTCTGACTGTCTGCCTGCAGGGGACACGCAGGTGACGCTGCAGATCTGGGATATCGGCGGCCAGAGCATCGGCGGCAAGATGCTCAAGAACTACATCTATGGCGCGCAGGTGCGTGGCTGACCAAGTCGCTCGGCTTGAGGGCTGGGCCGATCGACAAGCAAGGAAGTGACGCCGAGCGATGAATGGACCTGCAGGGTGTGCTGCTCGTATACGACATCACCAACTACGAGAGCTTCCAGAACCTGGAGGACTGGTACCGTCTGGTGCGGCGCACCTTTGACGACTCGCAGATGCCCTACGTCGCGCTCGTCGGCAACAAATGTACGTAGCTGGTTGTACTCTCATCCGGCTGCGTGCCTTGCGCTTGATGAGGAGCTGGTTGGCTAATGCGCTGGCGGTGGCAGCCGACCTGAACCACCTACGCGCGGTCAAGGCGGCCAAGCACAAGCAGTTCGCCGAGGAGAACGACCTCAAGAGCTTCTTCGTGTCGGCCAAGACGGGCGACCAGGTGAACGCGTCCTTCCGGCAGATCGCGGCCGACCTGGCAGGCATCGCGCTCACGCGCACCGACCTGGACGTCGAGGCGCCCGTGCTCAAGGCGCAGATTATCAACCACGAGCAGCACGACCCGGACGTCAAGACGCCCGACATCCGCTCCAACCCGCGCTCCTGCTGCCTGCAGTGAGCGCCGGCCGGCCACTCGCCTCTGCTCTCTCTCACCAACACGCAGCAGACTGGCGGACTTCCCACAGACCCGAGTGCTATCAATAAAGTGCTTCATTGATAGATGTGTTACTCTGGTAGGAGTGGCTGGCGAGCAGCAGAGCGAGACGCGGACGCGCCACGCCCTGCTTCCACCACGCGGGGCTCGAGCTGTGGCCTATATTAGCGCACCGGCATCCGACGTGGATGGGTGCAGCGCCGCCGTCGATGCCGCGCGACCCCAAGCGAGCGATCGGTCCAGACTCAAAGACGCGGCTTAGTAGTCGGCCTCGCCGCCGAACATGTCCATGCCGCCGCCGAGGTCGGCCTCCTCCTCCTCGACCTCCTCCTTCTTGTCCTCCTTGGCGGCCGCGGCGTCACCGCCCGCGGGGGCAGCGCCAGCAGCAGCAGCCGGGGCGGCGCCGCCGAACTTGGCGAGCTTGCCCGAGCCGGCGGCGATGACCTCGTCCACGTTCTTGTCCTTGAGCTCGGCGATGACCTTGCTAAGGCGGTCAGCGTCCACCTCGACGCCGACCGAGGTCAGGATCTTGCTGATCTCGGCCTCCGTCGGGTGCTCGTGGCCACCGAGGACGGCGAGGAGGTAGGCGGCAATGTAACGCATCTGCAGGGCACGAGGGCGACCGACTGTTAGCGACCGGGAGCGGCGGCCATCACCACGGAGAGAGCAGGCGAGCGCACCTTGAATCACTTTAAGGTTTCTTGGTCTCACTACCAGATACAAGATGGCCGCCCATGTCATGACCGGCGGCGCTGGTGCGGCGCGCTCACCCGGGCGATTCCAGCCAACCACCGCTTTTCACCCTCTACAGGAGCGCAGTGTCTCTCCACAAGAGGAAATGCAGCTTATCCTCCAATCCGAGCAGAGATTCAGTCCGGGGTTGGGGGACGACCGAGCACGGCGGCCCTCGGCCAGTGGTTCCAATTGTTCTGTCCGGCAAGGTGGTCGTCGCCCCGCATGGCACGCTGGGTATAATGGGAAGCCGCCCATTTACCGAACGACTCCGCCTCGCTCCCGAGTAAACTCCATTCGATCGCCATGGCTCCTATCGCTGTACGTGGCGCCTGTAGATGAAGGCGACGCGTCAGTAGACGTCTCGCTACAGTCGCCCGCCAGTCCGCGGCGGAGTGTATGGGTTGCCAAGCTGCAGAGTTGACCGTCTCTGCCCGGGCAAACAGAGTTCCCTTCTCTGTGGGCCGCGCCGGCGCTCGGCATGGAAGCGACTCGCTCGCTTCCTGTCGGGCGTCGGCGCGCGCCACGCATATTAGAGATGGCGACGATGGGAGTCACGAACAGGCGAGCCTTTCGAGGCTCGACGCGTTCATCCGGGCAAGTGGCGCGTCGGCAGATGCAGCAGGGCAGCACCAGCACTCTGCGCGGCGGCGGGGGACGTTGGCTTCATGCTGCGTTCTCCGTTGCTGACGCTGTGTGTGTCGTTCACATCTGTCCAACCACAGAACAAGGGCAAGAAGGTGGGCAAGAAGCAGCTGCTCAAGTTCACGATCGACTGCACGGTCCCCGTGGACGACCAGGTGCTGGACCCCGCCTCGTTCGAGAAGTTCCTGCACGACCGCATCAAGGTTGGCGGCAAGACGGGCGTGCTCGGTGACGCCGTCAAGATCACGCGCGAGAAGACCAAGCTGCAGATCGTGGCTGTCCCGCCGTTCTCCAAGCGCTACCTCAAGTACCTGACCAAGAAGTACCTGAAGAAGCAGCAGCTGCGCGACTACCTGCACGTCATTGCCTCGGACAAGCAGACGTACGAGCTGCGTTACTTCAACATCCACGACGCCGGTAACGACGCCGAGGATGACGAGGAGTAAGCGTTCGCATGCGTCTTGCACTCTCTGGACAGCGGGCTAGTCGACTTCTAGGCCATGAGGCGCGTCGATGGATGACAATCTAATCGAACGAAGTTTCGTTTCGGCATTATCATTTACGGAGTTGGTTGGACGAAGATCGTGGTGTGGCGAGGTGTTGACCCTCCAATCCATGGTCGTACCAACAACACAGCAACATAGCTGCAGGCACGATGCCCAATGCTGTTAATGCTGGTCAATGGTGTCGAGGGACGTGGCAGAATCGAACGAAGCAGAGATGTCCAATGTCATGCATGTTTGTCGATGTTCTGCGGCCGATACGCTCACACGCCACTCACAGGGGTCTACTCAACATCCGTCGCCTTCGCTCGGCCGAACGATCGAGTATGTGCCGTCCACACCCGCCATCACCACCGCCTCCTCTGCCCTTCCTGCCGCTCCTACGGACTCGCCGTCGCGTTCGATGTGCCTACATGGCGCGTACCAGCGCCGCGTTGATCGCCTCCACCCATTTCTTGGACCCGTTGACTAGGTCGTTCAGGTGGTAGACCCGGTTTGGCTGTGGCAAGACGACCGCGAGTGAGTTTATCAAACTCGCAACCCGGCGAACGACAACTAAACAAACTCACAGTCACCACGTCGAAGGCGGTCGCGCTCTTGGACTGCACGTACAGGTTGTCCGACCACGGGATCTCGCCTGAATGGAAGCAACGATGCGCTGTTAGTATTTGCTGCCTACTCTCCAGGCATCCTCCCAGTTGGCACGCAGCGCCGCACCTTTCTGCTTCATTCTAATGGGATCAATGTAGATCAGACGCGGCTTCGAGGTCAAAATCAACTGCAGAGCCACAACAAGCACGACATCGGTCAACCACCTCACTCCAACGAACATCAATCAGAGGACTCGTCCTTACTTGTCTCTTCTTGGAAAAGAGTCCCTTGCGCTTGCTAATCAGGCCACCCATCTTGATCAACTCGTCGTCCAGCAAGAACCGGTTCCTGTTCGAAGTAGAGTCCCCTCCAAGTCAGAACGGCATGACCAACCAGTTGAAACAGAAATAGCAAACGCACCAGAGCGAGCTGGTGCGCATCATCGGCGGCGGGATGGCAGCCTTCTGACGAGCCACTTCCATCACGTTCACAGGCGACCCGGGAGCAACCCTGAAGATGGTAACAAGGTGATGCCAACAATCAGTGACGCCGCTGTACGATTACATAACTGTGCAAGCACAACACGGTTCCACATACTCAGACACCATCGGCTCGAGGGTCAGGCCCGACGACACCTGGAGCTCCGTGGCGACACCGGCGAACAGCCAGTCCTCCGTCGCGCCGTCCTGTCATCAGCAATCACAACATCCATATCAGTGCCACAGTGCCAACACGACAACGCCACAAGCCGCAGCTTGACGATCACGACGTACGTAGTCCGTGGCCGGGGAGGGTCCGACTTGGGGAATGTACGGCGACGGGGTGTATCCAACGCGGTCCCAGTCGATGCCGTCAAATAGCGGGTGCGACTTCAATGCGCTGTATCCGTTCCCCTCCTCCTCTGAGCCGGCTCCGAGCCGATCCTTCGGGTCTTGGAGAAGGATCCGGTCAATGAAGTCTCGCGCGACAGGAGGGAAGTCCGGCGGGTACGAGAAGTCCTCCGCCGGGTGATTCAGGATCTGTTGGAACGTCAAATACTCGTTCTCGGCGCGGAACATGGGCCGGCCGACGAGCATCTGGAACACCATGCAGGCCACCGCCCACAAGTCACAGCCGCGCGACGCCTCCTGGTCGCGGAGCACCTCCGGCGACACGTACTCGGCCGTGCCGCAGAACGTGTTGTGCCGGTTCTCCTCCGTCTCGTCCTTGGCCGTGCCGAAATCCGTGATCTTGATGTGCCCGTCCTCACTGTGAACAACAATCGTCAGCTCGAAATGTCGAATGCGAGGCAAGAGCCAGCAGCAGCAGCGTACCTGAGCAGAATGTTCTCGGGCTTGAGATCGCGATGGATCACGCCGTTGTTGTGCAGGTACTCGAGAGCGACCACGACTTCGGCGATGTAAAACTTGGTCAGCTCCAGCGAGCACGCGCGGTCCGTGAAGCCCATGGCGGCCTGCGCCTTCTGGTGCCGCCTGTAGTCATTCGTTCGCCATGGCAGCACATGTTCAGCCACGTCCATCAACAATGCAATACGTGGGGTCTTGGACGTACATGATGACGTCGAGAAGTTCTCCACCGCGGCACAGCTCCATCACCATGAACAAGTAGTTGTTGTCCTGTAATCACAGTGACGCTCTCAAGCGTCAGCGCCTCGCCATGCAAGGGCAAGCTAGACAATGGACGCACCTGGAACGTGAAGAAGAGCTTGACGATGCGGTCGTGCGAGACGCGCGAGAAGACCTTGCGCTCCATCATGACGAACTTGACCTTCTTCTCCTTGCGGATGAAGCGCTTCTCCATAATCTTAACGGCATACTCGGCGCCCGTGTCCTTCATGCGCGCGTGCACCACCTAATACCAGCAGCAGCAGCACCTTGTTAACCCATAAGTCACGCTCGCCTCCTTCTTCGAACCACCACGCCACTCACACGAGCGTAAGCCCCCTCGCCGAGCGTCACGCCGAACATAAAGTCCGCCGGGGACGGCTTCTTGCTGCTCCGCGCAGGCGACGAGCTCGCGGATCCTGTACACCCCCTCCGTCAGCTTTTCCTCCGTCCATATGCAATGCCCCAGAGCCACAAGCTGCGCACCGGTCGGCGTGCGGTCCATAGCGGCTTCTC